>JASVEL010010870.1:0-70199 GCA_032618575.1 Nicotiana noctiflora | reverse complement strand
TACTCTTGAAATAATTCTGTACCTTAATTGCACATGGGAAAATCATTTTGAGCGTGATATTTGTGCTCTCTCTGTTTACTTTTTTTTTTAATTCTTGAAATTGTAACCATTTCAAGAAATTTTGAAGTTTATTTTTTATTTTCTTATAAAGATAACAGTATATTCATCAACACAAAGCTTGTGTTAGAAATCACAATTACAAAAAAGAAGGAAGAGACCTATTTACATCTGTCCAAGATTCTTCTTACGAGGACTCTAACAACTCTACTAAGTCTCAGTTTCATCTACGCAAAATTCTTTACACCAAAAGTAAAAGGACAAAATACAGCTGAGCTTAATTTTCTGTAAAGAACTCCTTCTATCTTCAAAACACCTATCATTTCTTTCCTTCCAGACATTCCACCAAATGCATCCTGGTATAGCCCTCCACCATCTCTTCTTCCTTCCCCAGCCACCTACATTGTTCCAGCACCTCAAAGGGAGTCTTTATGCGTATAGAAGTATACGTACTAGTCATGCACCCATTTGTTGGTGGATTTTCTCTGATAGAGATGCCCTTCACAAATTAAAGGACATCTAAGAGTTAGAAACAGTTTGAAGTTAAGTAACTCATCTGGAATCATGGGCATGAAGACTCTTAGTTTTCTTACTTAATGTTTTTGAATTTTATTTGTTATGCTGCTGTTATTACTGGATATGTTGCCGAGTGATATTGCTATTCTTGTTTCTGGTGCTGCTCTACAAAAGGTTTACTTCAAAATAGGACTAAACTCAGCTAAGTAAATCCTATACCCTTTTGGTGTTTACAATGAGAAGTTTGAGACTGTTGCATCAATGTCTATATAGCTCAAGGAGGAACTTTGTCCTTGAATTTGGTATTGATGTATTTTAGACAGTCCCTCAAAGTTTTTGGAGGAATTAGTTTGTTACCATTCACATAGTCCCCAAGCTTGCTGTTGATTGATTTCTAATCCTCACATTGTTTTTAGTGGATTGAGTTTTTACCATTAACTGAGTCATAATATGTAACTTTATTTCTATTAATGTTCAGTGGATTTCAAGGTATCTATGATGTTGAACATTTTATCAAGACACTGAAGTATGATGTAAGAATAGTGGAAAGCATTACAGAAATTCGGAAAAATGGGAAGGTCAAGAAGATAAAAGCAAAACAGGTATATATTGCTCCAGCAGAGTTTGATAATGTTCTTGAGGTTCTCGTGGACTTAAAATGAAAGCATTTTTCTTCCAGATTCGACCGCCTAGAGATGCTCCTATCAGTTGGTATACAACAGAGGCTCTAAAGACGATGAAGGAACATGGTGCCATTTATCTTACTCCTTTTTCACATCGATTGGCTGAAGAGATTGATAATCCTGAGTACCAGCGATTGAGATGTCGAGTGAACTATCATGCTCTTCAATTTAAGCCTCATATTATGGAGTTAAGCAACTCAATAGTCAATAAACTTCGTACGCAAGGCCACTTTATGACGATACACCTTCGTTTTGAGATGGATATGCTAGCATTTGCTGGGTAAGTTACTCATTGCTGCGTGCACCCAAATAGATTAAAGGTAAAAGGTTAAAGCTCAAGTGGTGCTTTAGTACCCCATCCTCTGTCCTTTCCTTAGGTGGCCCATAGGAAAACTGAAACAGTGTCAAGAGCTTCAAATCTCTTCTCTTTCTCACTTTGTTTCTTTTCCTGTTCCTTTTGTGGCCAGAAAAGTTTATGAGCTGATTACAAAAGTAATTGCTCTAGTCCATTTTTATCCTTAGTCCATGAAGTAAGTAGTGTAGACCAAAACTTGTTTTTAGCATGAATTTGAGATCTGTTTAACCTTGGACTCATTTCTGCAGGTGCTTTGACATATTTTCTCCTGAAGAGCAAAAGATTTTGAAGAAGTATAGGCAGGAAAATTTTGCAGAAAAAAGACTTGTTTACGATGAAAGAAGGGCGATTGGGAAATGTCCACTAACTCCAGAAGAGGTAATCTTGTAGATACTTGTACACAACGTATGGATGTTCTTCAAAATTATAATTTTCCTGCAATAATTTTTTGATTTAAAGCCATCTTAAAATGAGTGAATATGTATCTTTTGGATGAGAGTAGAGGTTAAAGATTTTTAAAGGTAGCTCTAATGCTTTCTGATAACAATAGTCTGTATCTTAAGTAGACTCTGCTTTTCTGAGAAAATAACTTGACATTCAAGGAAGTGTATCTACGTAAAGAGGAACTCTGGAAATCACTATAGAAGTTTAGTCTTTGGAACTTAATACCACCGTCAAAGAACTCCTTTTGGAACACAATGGGAAGGTACAAAAATTGGCGGACAAGAGGGGTTGCTCTGATGGTAAGCAACCCCCACTTCCAACCGAGAGGTTGTGAGTTCGAGTCTCCCCAAGAGCAAGGTGGGAAGTTCTTGGAGGGAAGGATGCCGGGGGTCTATTTGGAAACAGCCTCTCTACCCCGGGGTAGGGGTAAGGTCTGCGTACACACTACCCTCCCCAGACCCCACTAAGTGGGATTATACTGGGTTGTTGTTGTTGTTGTTGTTGTTGTCTTTAAGATGATATTTGTATTAATCTCAGTCTGAAATGTTTTTGAAATTTTAAGAAGCAATGACAGAGCAAGGTGAGGATATTCAGGGTATGAGAAGATGCTGCCTTTTAGTTTCCTCTCAATGACTTGAAGAGTTTGTGAAACAGAATTGTCTTTCTCTTGTTTTATGAAACTCAACTTTAACTTGATTTACTTAACATGCGCACCAGTGTTCACAGTAGAAAGGCATTCAGACAATAGGGAATTCATTAATTCTTTGTGAACTATTTAAGTTTATACGTGGATAATTTGTATTGTTAACTGGAATTGTTATTCAGGTATTGATATTTTCCGTTTTAATTTATCAGGTGGGTCTTATTTTACGTGCAATGGGTTTTGACAACTCTACTAGGATATACCTTGCTGCAGGTGAGCTCTTTGGTGGTGAACGGTTCATGAAACCTTTCCGGTCCATGTTCCCACGCTTGGAGAACCATAGTACAGTGGACACCACGGGTGAGCTAGGTAAGAACACAAGGGGCTTGTTAGGCTCAGCTGTGGATTATATGGTCTGTCTTCTCTCTGATATTTTCATGCCAACTTATGATGGACCAAGCAATTTTGCGAACAATCTCCTTGGTCACCGGCTATACTATGGTTTTCGTACAACAATCCGACCTGACAGGAAAGCACTGGCCCCTATCTTTATAGATCGTGAAAAGGGTCATACAGCAGGTTTTGAGGAAGCTGTTAGGCGTGCCATGTTAAAGACAAACTTTGGTGGACCTCATAAGCGGATCTCACCTGAATCGTTTTATACTAATTCCTGGCCTGAGTGCTTTTGTCAGAAATCAGCTGTAAATCCCGCTGATAAATGTCCACCAGATAATATTCAAGATATCTTAGAAAGTCAACTGGAGAATGAAGGAATCAGTGACTTTGACGCAAGCAGATCAAATTTGACGTCAGCCATGGACAAATAGATGTTCTGTGTGAAACTTCTGGGTGATATTTTTGGATTGTGAAATGATGCGACATGAAGAGGTCAAAAGGAAGAAATGAGCCTGGGTTCTGTTATCTATAGGTTGGCATTAAAGGTATTAGTTTTCTCAAATCATTCCTATCAAGCTATTGTGATGTTATACTTGTACATTTTTGGTGACCACCTGACAACAATAAACATAGCTGCGAATGGTTTGAGTAGGAGGTTAGTTTACAGAAATTAGATGTATGGAGAATATGGTCGATTGGTATTTGAGATTGGCGTTATTACTTTTCCAACACGAGAGAATGCAGAAAGGATTTATATGCAGGACCAAGGGACTGAATTGGCACCTTCTTTTGAGCAGTATCAAGGAGTCATTTACCAAGACACTTGATGCTGGAGTTGTCGAAATCTGCACATTTTATTCTGCTCACTTTTTCAGGTTCTCTTTTGGTGTCTGATGATGCCTACTTCATCACAAGAATCATTGTTGTAGCTGATCTGATATCTTTTCCAAATAAGAAAATAGATTATTCGCTACATTTCATCATGTGTTTCATATCAGACTACTGGTTTCGGGTATCCGCAGTTATACATTAGATTTATTATTTCAGGTCTGACTGCTGGTATTTATTTAATATTTTTTTATTTTGATAACATCATCCTGGCAAGCTTGTGCGTACCTCGATTAATTTCACGAGATATGTTACCAAGTAAACCTAGTGTTTTTTGCTCTGCTAGAGTTGGAACCTGAGACCTTATGGTTCTCACCAACTTCATTGACTACCAGGCCAAACCCTTGGGGTGCTGTGAGTATTTAACTTTAAGGTGGGTGTTACACATATACCAAGTACCAACAAAGGAAAACTTAACTAGAAAGTATTAAGCAATTCCACTTGGACTTCATTTTCTTTCAAATTAAGCATCACTTTGTACATTCTGGGGGAATAGTTTGAAATCTATTGGTGTCTTTGCAATAATCATAAGTCCTATATTTGCGTCTAATGTCCTTGTATGATTTTTCTTGAGCAGAAGTTAGTTTCCAGAATTGCTTAGAATTCCACCAGAAGTTGGTAGAATTACAGTTCAAACTATGATTAGAAAATGGGCAGCCTTCAATGGTGAAGCCTTGGAATTGAGCTGTGAATGGAGAATTTGACCAATTGATTTTGGCACTTCCATTTTCTGTTGCCCAAGTTTCTCCATTCCATATTGTAGCCTCTGATTGCATTGGTTGTGTAGGGTATCCAACTCCTCTATGGGATTTGTTCTTGTAAACCCTAATGGGTACTTCGTCTACGAAAAATCTGTAAATAAACAAATTAATTAAATCAACAGCAACAACATATATCAGTGTTATTCCACAAGTGAGTTCTAGGGAAGGTATTGGGTAGTATGTACACAGATCTTACTCGTACCTCGTGAAGTTAGAGAAGGAAATTAATTGAGACCATAATCATGTATTAAATAGCTAAATGAAAACATAATATGACCATCGAGAGCCGAGAGGTATGGTGGGATGATTGGCATCTCTTGACTCTGAACAAGAGGTTTCGGTTTCAATCCGGGGAATAAAAAAATATTTTGCCGGGAAAAAATTTATGTTTTGCTTTACTCTTAAAGAAATATCAGAATAGTTTCAGATACAATATCAAGGTCAGAAAAGATCTTGACATTGTAGCGCCTACGATGAAGCCGAGTGGATACAATAGACGGGAGAACGGAAGCGTGAAAGCTAAGAAATATGAATATTAACCTTCCTCAGTGGACCTATCCGATGAGAAACAAATTAGTCGAACCAGTAAATTTCAAATGTTGAATGGTTAAACCGAGGAAAAAAATACAATTCTAATGATAGCTTGATGAACAAAGTATCTCGCACTCGCACAGGATCCGAAAATCATATGATTCTTACACAATCTGATGCGAGTTCCAGTGAATTGAGTACTCGTGAAATTTGGCTGTTGGATCGAACCAAAGTTGAATTCTCTGCTCTCTATCACCAATACCATTGGCAAATACGTTTGTTTGCAATGTGTATGGTTTCCCTTCTCTATTACCTAAAAACTCGAAATCTAATTCATCGTGGTTGTTTGTATGTGAAATCAGCTGCAAAGGTTAAAATAACAAAAAAAAAAAAAAACTTTTAAACAAAAGATAAATAATAGTATAAAATACGTAAGATAAAATTCATTAACTTCAAAATCTATATTAAAATTTTCCCACGACTATAAATATTTAGTGGTATAAATGTAATGAAATATTTATAAAACTTATGGTTAAAATAATTTGTATAGCTCGTGAGAATTAAGTAAAAAATTAAGTGTATGTTCTTACATAGAAGGACGTCACTACTCCAGCTGAGTCTTTGCTAGGTAGCTTTATTCTCATTTTGAAGGATCCCGAGCCATAACTTAGTTTTGACTGAATTCCAGATCCTGCAGATAATTATATTTAAAAAATGATAATTTGATATATAGGATTCTAAGAATAAAAACTGCAAAAAAAAAAAAAAAAAAAAGGAATATCACCAGAAAAATTATTAAGGGATAGCTGAATTTCTTCTCCATTTCTAAAGGACTTCACATTATTGCCACCCCAAGAAATCTTGTAATTTTTATCAAATGGTAAAGCTTGACCTTCAAAAACTCTACTTAATACCAAAAGAACACTTAGTAGAAGGAAACCCATTCAGTAAATAACAAAGTTGCACCAAAAGTCCAAAACTGAACCCTTTTTAAGAAAATAAAATCTAATTTTCAAAGATATTAAGAAGGTTTTCTTTCTTCTTTTAATTGGATTGAATGAGTAAATAAAGAACTTTAAAGTGGCTTAAATTGAATTAGATCAATAAATATGCCTTCAAGTCATATGAGTTAGTTCTGTTCTTAAGTGAAGTAACTGTTGACAGATAAAAAAAAATATAGCATGAGCTTGGGGTGTGTGGGGGGGGGGGAGGATTTTAGTAACTGATGAGTCAAAATGCAAAATTAATCATATTCTCATTCTCAAGTTATACATGTTTTCGACGATGTACTTCCTTAAGATATAGCACATCAAAATTTGGAAAAGAACAAAAAATAAGGGTGTTAATATTGAGAGAATGTAGTACTACACTCACTCTCCCCTACTACACCCCTTCCCTTTCCTTCTCTGTGTATGTGTATGTGTATGCCCCAAAATAATCACAAATTTCAGAAAATTTCTATATATGTCAAGTTTCTTCATAGAACAAAATGTATGCCTCACAGCTAAGAACTTCTTCCAAAGAGACCTCGCGAACATAAGCATCGCTTGCATAATACCACGCAAAATCTTCCACGTTCTTGTCTTTACCTGTGATCTTACGACCTCCTCTAACATATGCAACATAATGACCACCCCTCATTGTCCCTGAGTGTTCGACTACACCAATAAGGCGGTATTTGTATATCTCCTTCTGCAGGCACCTGCAATGACATTATGTTATTATCATGCCATTTCAGCAGAGAAATTCCATTTTGCAGAAACTCTTAGAAAGATGACATATTGTGTGTGCATTGAACATATGACCATTTTATGGAAGAATCTTTGATATTTGATGACATACAATAAAGGACATTAGAAATACAAAGCTTCAAGCTAACATGCTGGGAATGTATTGAGAAGCAAATATACAAGTAAAATTAACACAGAAAATAAGCAAGCACCACATGCACTAAAATATCTCCTTACTTGGGCGGATCCAGGATTTTATAATTATGGGTTCCGACAATGACGTCAAGTTAATATACAATAATAACTAGGTTCATAGTCAAATATGAACCCATAAATTCCCTTTAGATCCGCCGCTGCCCATACTTGGTCCTAAGAATAAACGGCAGTTTTGTCGACTTTTACCTTCTTGGCTTCTTGCTCCAATACTATGATTTTTGCCGCTTCCTATTCCATACATTTTTCAGTTAGTCTTGCGCTATTTTTTTATCAAATTCATTGCGAATGCAAGCTAGAGAATATTGCTCTAATATAGTATCTTCTAGGTCAAGCCGTAGGTTTTTGACAAAATCCCAAATTATTAACCCACAAATGATGTCTAATCATTGACCTTTAATAGGTAAGAAGTATGCATCATACTATCTAATGATGTCTTGAAGCCTTTTAAACAAAATGTCGTCTAGCTTGTCCTCTGAACTTCCTAATATGGACTCCAAAGCTTTTGGCTGATATTTATTGGGTTTTTTTCCTTAAAATATGGATTAAATTATTAGAATCTCAATCTAAACGGATACTCAAAAGTCCAGAGATAATTACTTGTCCAAATGAAGGAGAATCAACACACGAATCTCAGTTTAATGAACAAGGGATACTCAAAAGTCCAGAGATAATATAAAGTCCAAATGAGAGAGAATCAACACACCTGGTTGCAATATATGGTTTGAGATCAATGGTATCTCTAAAATTCACATGGCCACTCAGCTTACTCAGGCGCCCTCGAGCATCTTGACTGAACCTCTTCAGGTGAATCGTCAAAATAGGAGGGACCTTATCAATTAGGATCCTTTTCGTTGCATCTCTCTCAACTATAACACATTTAACATCTGCGTCCTCATCCTCACTTTCTTCAGATTCAGAATTAGCAGAAATCGATGGAGCTTCCAGCAGTTGAACTTCACTGCTCTTAAAGTCACTATTCACTTGGCTATTAGCTTCACCCTGATTTTCCTGTGTGCCATTTTCTGATAGCCAAGAGGCTGAATCTTGCTCAGCGCGAGGACTGGTTCCATTTTGGGACAACAACCTGTCGTCAAAAGTTTCTCCTGAAGAAGATTCACCATTTGGATTTTGGTCCTCGCGTCCGTTCATCATATTATGTGATCTAGGCTTCGTCAATTCATTCTTGAATCTCATCCTCTTTTCTTTTAGAACTTTTGTGCAATTTTCACATTTCCAAGCATGTTCAGTTTTGGAAAGAAACTCGGGCTTTGTAAAATAAGCCAAACAACTCTCCACTGACACTGGAGCATCTCTATTATCAACCTCTTCCGGATCAGACTCGCTGCTACCATTGGCCTGAGAAGCGGCAGCACTGCACAAAGGCTGCTCAGAAGGTTGTGCATCAGAATCAGGTTCATTAAATAAGTCTCCAAAACCATTTAAGTCCAATGAATCTTGTTCACAAACAGCAGCAGCTGAGGATGCCTCACAACCTCCTTTTAACATGTCACCAGCAGTTGAGGTTATTTCTTTGTAAGGAAGCAACAGAACCTCGGAATCTTGTAACAGTAAAGGGGCTTCATCTTCCGACAGCTTCGTATATGAATCTGTTCCAAGATTTGAATCCACGGAGCAAATCTGGTTGCAGAATGCTGAGCTATGCTCAATATTTATGGCATCTGTCATTCCAGAGTCTCTAACCAGTAACTTTTTACTGAATTCAGAAGCTATATCGCAGTCTGGTGATTTGGATTGTCCTTGATCATTCAAACACAATAAATCGTTAGGTGAACAAGCGTTGTCTATACATGTCAACTTCATCTCTGTATCATCATCCAGATTATTCTGCAAAGCATCAACAGGTTGAACTGAATCTTCAGTTTCAGAAATCTGATTAGTCAGCATGTGATCAACTTGTGCAACCGCATCATCACCATTTGGCAGTGTATCCTGATCGAGATAATCCAACCATGCGAAACTGTCCACTGAAGCCAACTGCCTAGACACATCCTCGCAATTTTGTGCATTATCGGACTTAGGAGAGGAACATAAGTTCTGTGAAGTTAAACCCATATTTTCAGCCATAACACAAGCATCAATGGAATCTTGCGATACATCAGCAGATGGGACTGCCCTTTCGTCAGTGACAGATTTCTCCTCATCTCCTTGGGCACTTTGAGCATTAAGGGGAGCTGCATCTCTGCTAACTTTAGGGAGAGCTTTTACACTTCTCATAGGAGGTTTTGATTTTTTGGAACGGAATACTAATTTAGCTCCTTTAGCTGGAGGTTTTTTAGTTGGAATGGGCAATGAGAGATCCAAGAACGGTTCATGCACTACTGAAGTGTGCCCACACTCCAGACAACTAACAGTGCTCGACAGTCGACCACCAAAGATGTTATCAACAAAAGTTGGACATGCACTTAGGGACTTGCCACCATCCTGAGAAGATTTGGTTTGTTTTCTGGCGGTCAATTCCTCGGTACACAGACGATCAAGTAAACAACGAAGCAATTCGTGACTGTCCTGCTGTTGGTATCCTCGAAATTGTGGAGCCTTGGCACAGATTGAACCAAAGAAAGCTTTTGGATTTACAGTTTTCTTCAAGGCACCTTCACTGCTTGTCTCAGAAAAGAGCTTCTTCAGAGCAGCAGTAATAGGACCAGCAAATCCATCAAACTTAAGGAAGTAATCCCGTAGTCTATTCATTGCCAGTAGGTTCTGCATTATTGAATTGAAAAAACATGTGTTCCCTAAATTAACCAGTCCTCCAACTGTATAACCACTTTTTCCATCAGTATCAAGTGAAGCAGAAGCTTCTGATTTGATCCCGCTAGTGATACTCTCACTCCCAAACCAAACAGCCTCCACATCAATAGCCGTCCCTTCAGATGGCCGCTTTTTAATCATCTTCGCAATGTCCTGAAATACATCTTTCTGTTCACCGCCATCCTCTACTTTCTTAGCATGAATCAGTGTGCTACACGGAAAACACCAGCGCAGTTGAGGATTTTCAAATTGTACAGCAAGAGGGTGATGGTGCTGTCTTGCATGCCGAACTGCATGGCTCTGAGGTGTAATAGGGAACCCAGCACCTCCACACGAGAAATGGCCGCATACTAAACAGATCCAAATGGCTTTAGACCCCTGCTTGGGATCTGCGCCTCCCTTCTTTTTCCCATGTTTGACTTTCGTCTTACTAGCTCGTCTATCAGCTACTCCTTCCCTGCAATCGTCACACCTAACAGGTTCCAAAGACTCAAGTCTAGTGGAGACCTTCTCCACATCAATAACCTTATCGACATGTGGGCATTCTATTCTATCATTTACCACAACTACTCTATCATCAGGAGCACCAATAGTCTGACTGCTATTTTGATCAATTGGATTTGTAGAAGTGAAGGGATTCCGCTTCTCCTTGACAACACTTCTGGCCTTTTTCTTAGCCTTTTTCCCCATTATTCCCTAAAACAACCACAAACATCAAAACGGATTTAACTTGTACATACTAACATTGCAAATCATTTGTACGCTATTGATGTAATTTAACTGGTTGTAGTAGGTTAGTTAGAACATAGACACCAAGGTTTGGCCTAGTAATCAATAAAGCGGGAGGAGAACCATGAGGTCTCAGGTTCAAATCGGACTCAAAAACACTAGGTAATTTCCTCTCGTCTACCCAAGCCTTGGTTGACAGAGTTATTTGGCATCGGTCCTGGTGGTAGGTAACAGGTACCCAGTGAAATAATCAAGGCGCAAACAAGCTAGCCTAGACACCACCATTGTAAAAAAGAAAGTTTAGTTAGAATATTTTTTGGATTACAACTATGTACTTATTATAGACATTAACCTGTAATTAGATTTTTAATGACCTGATTGTGTATTTATTTTTTATATCAAAAGTTTAGAAGAGTCAAACTCAAACCAAATACATTCAACAAAACTGGTGACACACACAGGCAGAATGTTCTAATTAACATAGAAAATAAAAATGAATTTAGTTTTGGCATTTGAATATGGGGATAAAGATTGGAAGTTAAGTAAAACTAGGTTGCAAGTGTACTAAACAATTTGAATTTCATTATAATTAATATCAATCATCTAGTAATTTAAAAAACCCAGAAAAAAAAAGGTCTCCCTCATACGAGAAATCTGAATATATAAGCAACTAAAAGAATGTTTGATTTATTTTCTTTCGGCGTTTTATCCATGGATTGTAGCTTAAATACAAGTTAAAGAGATGGGATTTTTCAGAGATTTACCAGAAACTATGGTGAAAAAAGGCAGAAAATTCCTCCACACTGCGTCGGAGAGAGTGGGGACGGGGTAGGGTTTGGGGGGGCTCCCCGTCTTCTACAGTTCTACTGCTACCTCTCTCTCTCTCTCTCTCTCTCTCTCTAGTTTCTTGTAAAAGAGTGCCAAAGAGGAAATGTAATGGTGTTTGTGGGGGGTAAAAATCTCAGGTAGAGCAGTGGGGCAAATTCAAAAACCTCTATAGGCCAAGCCCTACTAGCTTTTGGCCAAAATCTCAATAATCGTCCACCCAAACATTTAAATTTAAAAGAGAAATTTTCATAAAAATATTATTTTTAGTAATAATTAGTCATTTATAAATATTATTTGATATATTACGGATTAAAAATACTTTTTTTTGTTATAAGAAGTATTTAATATATTTAAGTTATTGTATTCACGAATATAGTAGCAAAAATAAACGTGAATCAGGGAAGTCCAGCTAATTAGTTGTTATATTCGAGTGTATTCAACTATATTCATGGAGTGAAATATGAGATTACAGCTAGATAGACTATTGTATTCGACAGTATTCACGGCGTGAAATAGGGGATTACGGTGTTTTTAAAACGAAAAGTGAATCAATTAACATAATAGACTCCTAATATAAGTCAACAAACTTAGTTATAACACACAACTTTTGTATTTTCAGTTATAAAAAAGATTCTCAACCGAAAAATACCCCACAAATATAGCAATCTTCAGAGAAAATTTTAATAAATCTGAATATACAAATTATAATAATTAAAGAGAAAATTTATGAATACATTCATGGCAATATAGCGAGACAGTAAATACAATAAAATACATACAATATGACGAGATACATTGAATTATAATGAATAGAATGAAATACATGAAAATACATTGAAATAAACTAACAGAAAATCAAGTTGCTTAGCCCCAAACTCCGTCGTCTTTGTTCAAGAACAAATCCTAATTTTTGGCGAATTCGTCATAGAAACGTTTGAAGGTAACGCGCGACAACTTTGAGATTTGAAGGTACAACACGCGACACATTTATTATTACCTGCTTTTAGTGATTTGGTTAGGGATTTGATTTGCTTTTGGTGACCTTAATAGAGAAATCTCCTTTCTTGATCTCATAGATCCCTATCTTGTGCCATATAGCATTGGCAGCAACCAACAGACAAGAATGAACAAATGGATAAACAGATTAACAGAATGAACCAGAGGAAACTGAGATTGAGCATCGTGTTTTCAGAGAATGAGATGAATTAAATTAGAGAGAATAATAAAACAATATAACTGAATAGCGTATTTAGTGGCTTAGGGTTAAAAGATAACCAAAATTAAATATTTTGCTATAACATTAAAAGGTATCTATAGAATATAATTTTTTTAAATGATATTTATTTAAAATAAATAAGGCAAAATACCTTAGTACCCCCCTAAGCTATTTGAGAATTATTACTTTCCTCCCTAAACTATCTCTGGTTCGAATTACCCCCCTCAACTTGGCCTTTTGAGAATAATTACCCCCTAAATGCTTATGTGGCAAAAAGTGTGGGTACACTCACCTGCCATGTGGATTTTTCTGTCCATGTGGCATTTTCGTGAATTTTTTTTCTTTTTAAGAATATTATTTTTTAGATAATTTTTTTAAATACAATTTATAATAAAAGTTGGACAGAACGACATTAGTTATGCTAAATATTTTTATTTGTACAAAAATAATAAAATTTTAGTTAATCTTTTTTTGAATATTACTTGAAAATAAAAATTTATACAATTGAAATAAATAGTCAAGACATCTAAAAAGTTATAAAAAATACATAGTTGAAATAAATAATCATTGAATCAAAGAAGAAATAAAAAGAGTGTACAATTGCACTTGTAATTTCTTGTAATTGTATACTCTTTTTATTTATTCTTTTGCGATGCAATGACTATTTATTTCAACTGTGTATTTTTACTTTTTTTAGGTAAAATCAGTAAAACAAAATTGGAGCACTGTAATTTAGAGATATATAAAAAATTATAGCCAAAATAATTAATTTCAAACTATATTTTATAAATTTTTAGATGCATTGACTATTTATTTTAATTGTATAAATATTTATTTTCAGGTCACATTCCAAAAAAGATTAACTAAAATTTTATTATTTTTGAACAAATAAAAATATTTAGCCTAACTAATGTCGTTCTATCCAAATTTTATTATAAATTGTATTCGAAAAGGATTATTTAAAAAATAATATTCTTAAAAAGATAAAATTCTTTTTTATTTTTCACGAAAATGCCACATGGACGGAAAAATCCACATGGCAGGTGAGTGTACCCACACTTTTTGCCACATAAGCATTTAGGAGGATAATTATTCTCAAAAGGCCAAGTTGAGGGGGTAATTCGAACGAGAGATAGTTTAGGGAGAAAAGTAATAATTCTCAAATAGTTTAGGGGGGTACTAAGGTATTTTCCCAATAAATAAGGTGTTAACCTTTGTTATAGAAGGTGAAACTTCTAATTTAAAATTATTATGATGTTTCAACAATTAATAATGTGACGCATTAAGTCTTTATTATATTATATGGATATTGCAAAAGAGACTAATTTATATGTATCGAGAGTGTTAAAAAAAAAATTATATTATCACGTCATTCAAAAGACGTTCCTAGCTGTTTCTTCTTGAAATAGTGTGAATTATAATTTCGTAGATAAGATAATTTATTTGCTATAATAAGTAAAAGAAGTATGATAGAGTAAAATTTAATGGGAAAATTTCACATTAGAGCAATTGAGCTCCATACTTTTCAATTTTATAGCTCATATTTCAATTTACAATTAATTAACCCAAAAATAATATGCTAAGATTCAACATCCAACTTTAATAGGTTCTCAAATCACTATTTAACTTTTAAAAAAGATTCGTCAAACTTCTAAATTAATTTTCGAATAGTAATTGTGACTCGAATATTAATTTAACAAACCAAATTCATTTGGGTGGTGAAAATTAGATTTTTAACAAGCTTAAATATGTGGGTTTAAATTTCAAATTTAATTTTGTGAGAAATTTGGAGTGGGTGTCATTTAGACTTGTTAGAAATAGTATAAGGAGGTTGTATATAAAATTTGAAGTCATTTAATGGAGATTTGGACTGGTTTAAAATAAAAATTACAACTGAAAATCGTGAAAGATGTTTGTCTACAAACACTTGTATAAAGGTGTATAATAGCGTATAATGTGTGTTTATACACTCATATACACTATTATACAAGATTATACATAATTATACAAAAAAATGACTTCGTCTTCTTCCTTGCGTTTTTTCTGAAGTTTAACTTAAATCTTGCCCAAATCTACTCCAAATCACTTCAAATTTAAAAATTGAACTCCTTTTGATATTCTCAATCAATTGGAACAACATCCAATCCAAAAAACTAACAAATTCAAAAAAAAAAAAAACAATTTCAAAACCAAATCTTTGAATGGTCTTCAATGGTGGACTTGACTTCTACTCTTCAATTTTCTTAGGATAAGCAGAAAATACACGGCCCCTTGAATCATATGTAGAAGATGTGAGAAGAAGAGAGAGAAAGCAATGGTTGTGAGAACAAAGAATTAACTCTATAGCTTTTAGAAGTAATGGTTGTAAGAACACAAATTTTAAATTTGCAAGTTCTTTCAAAATATGTACAATGTGGGCTAGGTGGGGTAAAACTTAAAAACATGAGTCATTTTTTGTTATGGTGTAAAGTCATATGTATTTTCTTGTAATTCTTTCAAATTTAATTTCCATATGGGTATTTGTGACAACCCAAGTCTATGACACCTATTAGAGCAAATATTATTTGTTGCCCATCGGATCAAATATATATTATCCAATAGCCACAAATTAACCCATTCAATTCATAACCTAAAAATAATAGTAGTCGTCGCCTCTCATCCCTATCTTTCTTCCTTACTATCCTGCTTCTTCTCTTTCACTCCAGCAATCCATGAATGTGGTTCCATGGACGTCTCTCTCTCTCTCTCAAAAGCCCTTTTGGTTTCTCTCATTGTTATTTCAAAAGTATCAATAGAAACTTTATCTAGGCTGAACGGTTTGACATGAATTTTGACATCATGTGTATCGATATCAATTGATGAGGTACTCTCTAAGGTTCAGTCTACTGTTGTCAACCCTCTTTTCTTGAAGAATAGATCTCTTGAGAAGATCAGAGGTTTCATCTCCACCTTCAGGAGCTCAGGCTATCTAGACGAATCAAACTACAAGAAATATCACAAAGTGAAAATAGGAAAGAAGAGAAAATCGTCTAGTCAAGGAATAAAAGACGAGGAAGCTGGTATAGAATCTTCACCTATGATTCTGATGGTGACATTCACAACTTTGTTTTTCTTTGCCATCAGATGATGGAGTTATTCAAATATATAACAAGTTTGGGGATCTGAATGAGAATGAAACACAAATGTTACGCGATTCAAACAGAAGTGTTAGACGAGTTGAATGAATATATGTAGTTTTATCTGTAATAGAAGATATGACAACAACAACAACAAGGATTAATATTATAGACTATCATTATACAATTTATATATAATAGATATACAAAAATAGACGGTCATTATACATAATATATACAAAATAAACTATCAATATATTTAATAAATAGTCATTATACAAAAATATATAAAATAGACTGTTACTATACAAAATAGATAGTCACTATACAAAAATATACAATATAGATTGTTACTATACAAAATAATATACAAAATAGATGTAAGTGTACAAAATATAGACCAAAAAATGTAACTATACAAAATATATACAAAAAGGATTGTCACTATACAAAAATACACGATACACTCCAAATACACACTGTGCAATATTACACATACAAAATTATATATAATTTATATACACTATGTTCACATATTTGAAAATACACATTATATATAATTTTGATACATTGTTCACGTAGATGTCAAACTTAGGATACAATATTTATATATTGCAAAATAAAAATTTATATAATGCACCAAGCGGGGGTTGAACCTATGACCTTTAGCTTAGGAAGCAGGCGCCTATCCACTGAGATACAGACGCCTATGTTGTCATACTCATTACTTTCGGCTACTATATGAAATACTTTTGGGCGAAAGGCCATTTTTTGTAAGTAGGACAAAACATGGGCTATTAAAATTTTAAGGGGCTATAGAGGGTAGTTTTCTCCACCTATTATCAGTTTTGAGCCCAGGCTGAAGCGAATTTATATTTCGAACTACGCCATATCGAGCACAAATAGCATGAAAAGTGCTATTTGTGTTGTGCCTTATAAAACTTTTTATTTTTTTCCTCCAATTTCGATGTGGTTGCCTAAGGTGACATGCATACCCGTTCTTCAAAAACTTACCAAGGCTGCAAGTCCTGCTTGACATGCCCTCGTCGGATCGCCCCTTAGGACTCGGTGTCTTCGCTAAGGTTTGCCCTACCATCGTACTGAGGGAGAGTTATATTGTCCATTTTGGGCCTAGGCTCGCATGGATTTGTCTTTCGAGTTATGCCATATCGAGCCCAAAATCATGTGAACTTGTGTTGTGCCTCATAAAGCTTTCCACTTTTCACTCTCATTCTGATGTGAAATTCGTCTAAGGATTAATATTATAGACTATCATTATACAACAACAACAAGGATTAATATTATAGACTATCATTATACAATTTATATATAATAGATATACAAAAATAGACGGTCATTATACATAATATATACAAAATAAACTATCAATATATAAAATATATACAAAATAAATTGTCATTATACAAAAATATATAAAATAGACTGTTACTATACAAAATAAATAGTCACTATACAAAAATATACAATATAGATTGTTACTATACAAAACAATATACAAAATAGATGTAAGTGTACAAAATATAGACCAAAAAATGTAACTATACAAAATATATACAAAAAGGATTGTCACTATACAAAAATACACGATACACTCCAAATACACACTGTGCAATATTACACATACAAAATTATATATAATTTATATACACTATGTTCACATATTTGAAAATACACATTATATATAATTTTGATACATTGTTCAGGTAGATGTCAAACTTAGGATACAATATTTATATATTGCAAAATAAAAATTTATATAATGCACCAAGCGGGGGTTGAACCTATGACCTTTAGCTTAGGAAGCAGGCGCCTATCCACTGAGCTACAGACGCCTATGTTGTCATACTCATTACTTTCGGCTACTATATGAAATACTTTTGGGCGAAAGGCCATTTTTTGTAAGTAGGACAAAACATGGGCTATTAAAATTTTAAGGGGCTATAGAGGGTAGTTTTTTCCACCTATTATCAGTTTTGAGCCCAGGCTGACACGAATTTATATTTCGAACTACGCCATATCGAGCACAAATAGCATGAAAAGTGCTATTTGTGTTGTGCCTTATAAAACTTTTTATTTTTTTCCTCCAATTTCGATGTGGTTGCCTAAGGTGACATGCATACCCGTTCTTCAAAAACTTACCAAGGCTGCAAGTCCTGCTTGACATGCCCTCGTCGGATCGCCCCTTAGGACTCGGTGTCTTCGCTAAGGTTTGCCCTACCATCGTACTGAGGGAGAGTTATATTGTCCATTTTGGGCCTAGGCTCGCATGGATTTGTCTTTCGAGTTATGCCATATCGAGCCCAAAATCATGTGAACTTGTGTTGTGCCTCATAAAGCTTTCCACTTTTCACTCTCATTCTGATGTGAAATTCGTCTAAGGTGAAATAAGCCTACTTAAACTTACCAGCCTAGAAGCCTATCAGTCCGACTTAACCCGTTTTCCGTCATAGGCATCACAGTATTAATCAAAATCTTTTGTGCAAAGTGGACCGACTGTTGCTTAAAATATATCCACAATTTACAATCTATTTAAAGCTCAATTAATTCACCCAAACTTCATAATTAAGTATCCTGAATAATTCAAGATTTAGGCCTCATTTGTTTTTTTTAAGATTAAGACGTCTGAATCTGAATACATATCTGAATATCAATATATGTATTAAGATTAAGACATCTGAATCTGAATACACATCTGGATATATTAAGATGTGTATTAAGATCTGAATAGAAATAATTAAGACTGTTTGATTTTTAACATCTGAATGTATTAAATTTATCCTTATTTCAAAATTAATAAATATAAAATTTAAATGAAATACTAACTAATCCAATATTCTATCAATAAAATATGTAATTTTTTAAAATATGATAGTTGTTGGTGGTGATGGCTAACGGGTGATGCCGACTAAAGGTGGTGGTTGGCAGTAGTTTTGGTTGATGATGGTGGTTCATGCTAGTAGCTAGTAGTGATTGGTAGTGTTGGTGATTATGATTGAGGATGGTGGTGGTGGGTGGTGATAGTTGAGAATGGAGGGTGGTGGTAGTAGTTGTGACTGAGATAGGTTGTGGGTGAGTGGTAGTATGTTATAATGGTGGGCAGTGCCGACTAAGATTGTTTATTGTGATGGGGTGGTCAGTTGTGGTAGTTGAGGTGGATGGGTGTTAATTGTGGGTGAGAATAATATATGATGGTCGGAGTGGTGGGGATAGTGGATGGTGGGGTGTTAATTGTGGGTGAGAATGGTATATGGTGGTCGGAGTGGTAGGATAGTGGGTGGTGATGGTCGATAATGATGGCGGATGTGATTGAGGATGATGATGGCGTAGTGGTGGTGGTGGTTAAGTAGGATGATATTGGTGGCATGGTGGTAGTTGGTAATGGTAGGTGGTGACGGCAGTTAATAATGAATATGTGATACCATCTTAATAAAATTAAGTCTCTGTCGTAGATCTTAATCATACAGACCTATTCAGACCCATTAAGTGACTGTGAAATTAAAAAAACAAACATACTTAATGATTAAGATCTGAATAATTAAGATTCAGACTTTAAAAACAAATGCACTTAATGTTTGAGATCTGAATGATTAAGATTTAGACCTCCATTAAGTGCAAACAAATGAGGCCTTAGTGTCCTAAATCTTTGAGGTACTAATTTGAAATTCAAGACAAAGTATCGTGAATTTCTGAACTACTAATTTAAAATTCAAGAAATAAAATTCGAACTTCTAAACACAATTTTCGAATTTTGTACACGATGTCCTGAAGTTTAAACTTTGAAATTTAAACTTTAAGACGTTATGTCTTGATGTTCGAACGAAATGGCTAATTATTAAATATATTATAAATTGTGAGTATATTTTAAACAACATAAATATAAGGGGCTACATGGTGTCATTTTCACACATCTTTTCAAAAAATAAACTTGGTAAATAGCCACATTACATGACCGCGCTTCGGCCCTTTCGGTGACTCTCCTCTGAATTACACTGATTAGCCTAAGTTCATCTTGTGCATGGTTGGTCCTACACCTCAAAGAAATTCTCTTGATTTCCTATATTCAACGATAATCTCTTTTAATGAATTTTATACAACACTAATTTTAATTTCCAGGTGAGAAACCAAAAAATAAAAAAAATAGAGAGTTGGACGAAAATGAATTTCTGCATACATTTGATACACCTGATATATGTTTTGCACATGGTAAAGAAATTTGACTGGCTTCTCATACTGTTAAAAAGTAGTCCGGTATACAAAATATTATGTATTTATGCAGAATTCTGAAAAGAATCGTAATTCGTGAGTTTAATATAATAATTGAAGTCAGATATGCAGTCGATGCTAAAAGCTGGAATTACCTTTTCCAATTTTCTTTTTGAATGCAAATATCCAAGACAATATGACTCATAATCACGCACATTTTAATATTATGGGGTATTATTTGAAACAAAGAACACATAGTTCCATATAAAGAGGAAGCACAGTTTTACATATAGCAATTACAAGCTTACAAAATTTTTAAAAAAGAAAAAACATCAAAATTAAAGTCCAAGTTGAGTAAAATAAGGATTCAAACTTTCTAGTAGTAAATTGTTAAAAAGATTTATTATATATTATAATAACTATAGGACTTTGACGGGTTGCTTCATAATCCAACCTTCATTATCAATGAATGAGAGGCTTGTTAATTGTTGTAACTCTTGTTGGCTCAACTTGGCTTCCCACGACACTCTTTGTGTAGTGTTTGATCCAATTCCTTTACAATTTTCCTCTGAAAATGTCAATTGGTTCCTGCATAATAAACAAGTCATGACCATTATGATGATGATAATAATTACGCTATAGGGTCAATCATCTTGCGCATGAAGTGAGGGTCTATCGGAAACAGTATTTTTATTTTCACAAGGTATAGGGCTAAGGTTCGTATACACACTACCCTCCCTAGACCCCTGTTGAAGGATTACACTGAGTTTGTTTATTGTTAATGTCAATTATCCCGCCCCTGAGGTAAGGGTCTATCGAAACAGTCTCTCTAGCTCTACAAGGTAGGACTAACGTTTGTATACGCACTATCCTTCCTAAACATCATTTGCAGGATTACACTGGATTTGTCTATAGCTAATGTCAATTATCCTGCCATGTTAAAATTCAAAGAGTGGTAAAATGAGGTGCATCCACTTTTAATTAGAGTCTGATTGGAGCGCTGACAATGATGTTCTTTTGATAGAGAGGGCTAAAATCCACCGTGCCCTCCCCTTCTAATAGGCTTTCTATATGGTGTGGATCAAATTAGTTGGACTTCTTGGTTCCAAACGCTAGATAGTAATATAGGTAAACCTGGTGAATAAAGCATTCCGCATTCACGCAAAATTGAGAGCAATAGCGGGGTCAAGATTTTGATTAAGTAGTGTCAAAATATAATAAATTAAACATACGAAAAAGCCAAGGGGATTCAATATTTATAATATATAATATATGTATAAAATAATTTTTTTTTTTACCTAGGAACACAGTTTAATTTTACGGCAAAGAGGTGTCCAATCTGTTGACTACCCTTGGTTAAACATGGCTCCGCCACTGGCTCGGGGAAAGTTTGTACCTTAAGAAGGTGTGAAGTAAGCAACCTATATATATGCTAATATTGATATTAATGGTCGATCCCTCGACTCGAACCTGTAATGTATAGGCCACATAGAGACAACTTTATTGTTGCTCCAACACTTTGTGGTTATAGTTAAAAGAATTGATAGTGAGTATAGGAAAGGAACTTACTCTCGGCCAAGAAAAGACCAAGCAACCCAACCCTCAGGAACGATAATATTTGTCATGGTGGTGTTATAGAAAAGAACCCTAGCATACTCTCTCCATGGCCTCCCCAAGAAAGTTAGTCCTGTCCCAAATACTGCACAATCTTTGAAAACAAAACCACTTTCATCATTTGGGCTTATTCTTCCTTGTGCTGTAATATAACCTATCATGCTATCTAACGCTCCTGCATTTGTTGATATTGTACATCTCTGCATATACACGAATAAACAATTAATACGTGCTTTAATTTATTTGTTTTTATAAAAATGAAAAAAAGACAGTCTCGTACACAAGACATCTCACGTTCACGTATGATCCGTTATTAATTGTAGGGCCGTACCTCAAAGGGTATGATATAAACAACCTATCTTAATACAAGTTTTACTTCTTTTAAGAAATGAAAACATTACTCCTTTTGTTCCGATTGATGTGAACTTGTTTGACTGGATACCAAAAATGAAAACTTTTGAATATGTGATTCTAAACAAGTAAAAATTTGGCCAGAGTATTTGTGTGGTTATAAAAGCTTCTCATTAAGGGTATAATTGTAAGTTTAAGCTAAATTATTACCAAATTTAGAAAAGAATCATTCTTTTTGGAACGGACCAAAAATAAATAGGTTCACATAAACTGGAACGGAGGAGTACTAATATTGCTCCCTCCGGTCCAGTTTAATTAATTTTTTGGCCTTGTTTTCTTGGTGTTCCACAATATTTAATTTTTTTCCAGATATCAAGAATGAATTAATTCCTTTTTTTATAAAATTTTCCTTGGAGTAAAGAGCCTAGAAGTATTATTATATTTTCAAGGAACAATTAATGTTAATATGGTTAATTTTATTATGTATTAAAGCTAAAAATGAATCCCTTAATATGTATAAAAGCGACTAAAAAATCTATTAACGTGGACCAAATGAAGTAATAAGTAACCTTCTTCTCACCCTCTATTTTTTCTTTTTGTGGGAAACTGATAGGCTAATGTTTATATTTAATTTATATGTACCTAACAATGTAATATATACTTTTTTAAATTATCGATTCAATTTAATTGGTTAAGGCTCAAAAAATGGGTCAGACCATAAGGGCATATCGTATGCAATTTTACCATGCATTTCTGCAAGAGGATATTTTCACGGCTCGAAGCCGCAACCTCCTGATCACCTGGAGGTAACTTTACTAGTTACGCTCAGGCTACCTCTTTGAATTTAAAATTAAATAATTGTTATTTTACCTCATAAATAGATTGACCAGCACCAAAGATGAAATCAACAGCTCCAACAATAGTACAAAGCTTGAAATAATGTCTTCCTTGAACATCCCATAATGTATCTTGCAATCCCAAAAATCCACATCTATAAAATGTCGATTTATCTCCAGAAATCATAGCTGCTACAGCTGCTTGCATAGGATTAACATTGCCTTCTGGTGGAAAATTATAAGAATTCTGCATAAAATAAATATAAAATTTATAAAATAAAATAGATTAAAATTCCAAGAGATTAAAGTAGTCCGGTGCATAATAGATCCCGCATTCACGTAATATTCGGGAAAGAACAACACCTAAGGGGTGGTAACGTAGACAACCTACGCTAAAACTTTCCACATTTTGAATTCGTGACCATATGTCATACGAATACAATTTTACCGTTGCTCCAAGAAATCGAAATTTTAATAATTTTTTGGTCTTACTATAAAGGTTATGCTTTTAGCAACTGTATAATCAGCTTCAGAAATGAATGTAGCATCTGAAGCAATTGAATTATGACCATCCCATGTAACATTTGTTTTTCTTTTTCCTTCTCCTTTGAGATATATATATGGCTTCTCTCGAGGTATTTTTACTTGTTCCCTGCATACAAGTGAATAATGAATTAGTAATTACAACGATGATGACGATAACAACAATAACTACGCCTATTGGGGTTATAAATTAAAAATAGAGCAACTTAGTGCATTAAGTATTCCGCGGGTTCGAGAAAAGATCGAACTCTAAAGGGGTATGGTGCAGACAGTCTACCCTTATTCAAGCATCAATGGTTGATTTTATACCTCGACCAATGTCCAGAGAGGACTGCACCATAGGGGGTGATGTAGGTAGCCTATCCTAATGCGAGAATAAAATGTTGATTTTATAGCTTGACCAGCATCAGGAGAGGACCACGCCATAAGGGGTTGTGATGTGGACAGTCTACCCTAATGCAAGCATCAACGGTTGATTTTATGTGGTGTGATGTAGGCAGCTTAACCTAATGCAAGTTCTACGGCTCGAACCATTGATTTATAGATCACACGGAGACAACTTTACCGTTGCTCAAAAGCTATATAAATATTATTTATCCACGTCACTTTATTTAAATTTGTCTCAGTCCAATAATACAACAAAAAAAAATAATAGAAAATTGACTATATTTTCTACTGGCATATAAATCTCTAAACGGACTATAAGACTTCTAGTAAAAAATTGGACATAAAAGTAAGAATATTAATATGACTAAAAGAAATGATCAAAAGAACAAAAAAGTTAAGTGAAGTGGGAAAAGAGTACCTATATTTTCCAGCTTTAATGTAAATACAGATCCAATTTTGGTTATGTTGAGGAACAGAATCAATGGCTGATTGAATTGTTGTGAAATTTCCATGGCCAGATGGATCAACATACACTGTTGGTAAATTTACTATTTGTTTTTTCCTATGAAAAACTCTGTGAATTCTTGCATTTCCTTCAGTAAAACTCATGAAATAAAGAAAAATAATTATGAAGAAAAACCATTGAAAAGAAGCCATTTCTAGAAGAAAAAACAATGAACAAGTTTTAGTATGAATAATATGAATAAAAGATGAAGAACAAGTAAAACCACTACTTGTATTCAACTCTATATAAGGAGTTCAAATTAAAATGGAAAAAAATGAGTCTAAGTAAAGAAAAATTTTCAACGGGGAAATAATTCAAATGATTTGCAAAATCTGCTCTAATATGTTAAGTAATTTTCTTGAATATTTTACTTTGATTTTCTTGAGTATTGTTTTAATTTTCTTAGTAAAAAATTATTTCCTGGGAAAGATTTGATAAATTTTAAATTTCTATTGATTGACCCTGATTTTTGTAATCTAGATTGGAGTCTAACATGGAAAGTGAATAGTGGGGAGGATAGCAAATATGGAAATTAGATTATTTTCTAACAAGAAATAGGAAATGAATTTTATTTAAAAAAAATGTAAAAAAGGAATAAAGCATGGGTAGTTTAATTTTAAAAACCTACTTAAAGGCATAGAATCTGGAATTTTTTAGAAAGTATGAACGTGAAAGTACCTAATTAAGGGAAGTGACTTTGATCTGATTTTGCTCACGAGATGAGCCATCACAATGATAATCTCTTTTTTTTCTTGTGTTTAATCCGATTAATCTAGATTCACGCCAAAAAATCTCATTTTGAAGTAAAGCACTTCCTTTTAAAAGTGATTACGGATTTAAAGTTATTCGACACCTCTCGACTCTCAACCCTAAGAAAGGATCGACTGTCTCTCGCTTTACTTTACCGGTAAAGCATTTCTTGCTAGATCGGATTGAGAGTGACTTCTTCCGCTGTTAAGGATCAAAGAGTAATTATCACTCTATCGCAACATTTCTTGGTAAACCATCACTATCTATATCTATATTATATTAAAAGCACGAGGGCCCTTAGTGAAATATCGTTCGTCTTTTTTACCCTTCAAAATTAGAGTTCAAACTAGACAAAATAGTCTTTTAATTACTATATATTTAAGAATTTTAATTTAGAAAGATTTTAGTAATATAAATTCTTCATTTTATAATCATTACTTCTAATTCCAAAGATTTAAGCAATTGAGCTAAATATTAAAATGCGATTTGACTTAAATTTCTCTTACCAAATATCAGATAGTTGACCCATATGCTTATTTTGTATAAATTTAAAATCTTATGACTAAAATAAATTTAAAATAGATTCAATTTAAAGAATTTATCTGATGACAAGTAAAAGAAAGGTGGACAATAATTTACAATGTAATGGAACGATTTTTCTTAACATAATATTTTTTCTATTATATTTTAATTTAATGAAGTAACATGATGTCTTATTTATTAAATGTGAACAGATAATATATATGTTGTTCTTAATTTCTGAATGATTATGCAAAGTTAACGCAAGATATTATCGAAGTAATAAAATATTGTACAATAATATATTTTTCTATTATTTTCT
Source organism: Nicotiana noctiflora (assembly GCA_032618575.1). Classification (NCBI taxonomy): domain Eukaryota; kingdom Viridiplantae; phylum Streptophyta; class Magnoliopsida; order Solanales; family Solanaceae; genus Nicotiana; species Nicotiana noctiflora. Next base: position 44,270 of record JASVEL010010870.1, on the reverse strand, counting down.
TGCTTTCATATTAAATTAAAATTAAAAAATACAATTTGTGAAGAATAACTGGGGTCATTTACGTATTGTTCTAAGTAAAATATAAGAATATGAGTTCATTTACTTATTTCTAATATTAAGAACTTTTAGATGAATAAAAATTTATTTTGTTAGATTTTCTCACTTGAATTATATAGGAAATTATTATATTTAAAAGGTAAAAATCAATTAAGATTACATTAAAAAAATATTGAGATCAAATAATTGAGCTTTTGAATTAATTAATTAGAAAAACGTTCTGAACTCTTTGTCAAATTCATCATATAAGTAATACTATTTGTCAACTTCACGAAGCTATTAAGGTACATAAATTATTTTTGTAAGAAGAGCATTGATAGCAAAAGAATCAGAAAGTAGAGTAAATTGGCTATACTATAGTATCAAGAGTCTTATTTGATAAAAATATAAATCTATAATATCAAAGATAAAATAGGAAGACAAAATGTAAATGAGTTATCGTCTTTTTCTTTTTCGCATTAAGTTCTATAAATGACAATGTATCACTATTTTTTATATTAATATATTTATATAAATATGAACTCAATATTAGTTATTTTTATGCTTTATATTGTCACTTTAATTTTTTTAGGAGGCATATGACCAATTTTTTCATTCGCAATCTCTAAAAGAAAAAATTAATTTATTATTTACTTTATGTGACAAGTCTTTGCGCAATCATGATAAAAGTAATTATATTTTTTTATGTATTAGGTCACAAAAATAACAAAAAATTTTATAAGATATTCCCACATAAATTCTCAAAGTAAAAATAAGACATATAAAATTTTTTGCATGTGATTTCTTTATTTTTGAGTTGGCTAACTGGAAGCACATACTAATATTTATTATTTTTATTGCCTAGTTATATTTACGTATCTTTTAATAAATTAAATATTTATTGATATGGGTAACATACTCTAAAACTAGTAATACACTAATACTACATGGCTTTTAAAATAATTTTCCCTAATTTTTGCTCACTTCCCATTAAATCATATGTGATATATTACACGTCAAAGAAACTTGATTCACTTTTTTTGGTCAGCAAACGAAAAGACTTTCTATTAAATAATGAAACTGTAAAGGGTAGTTCCGCATATTTGCTTCTTCTTTTTTTTTTTTTTTAGCACTCGCCAGAAACTATTTATATTTGGTATTCGAAAAAATAAATAAAATTTGTGTGTGTATATATATATATATATTGGCTATTATTTTAAGAGTGGCTATACAGTATCATTTTTCGTTTAGAGTCTGTTTGGAAAACCACCTTGTAATTAGAATTGGTGTAATTACTATGATAGTAATTTGTCACGACCCAAACCCCGATCGTGATAGTGCCCAACACACCTGCTAGGCAAGCCCGACCATTAACACTCTCATCCCGAGCATGAAGCTCAAACCAATTACTTGAATATTAGTACCAACAATAAAGATAGAATCTTAACTAATAGATAGAAGCTTAACTGAATAATCTCCCAAAGATCTGGGGTCACGAGTCTAGAGCCTTAAAAAGATCTGGAGTCACAAGTCTAGAGCCTCTAAACAAAACCGAACAAAAATAGAGAATATTGTATAATAGTTCTCAAAACTGAACATATAATAGCAACTGAAAGGAGAGGAGAAGCTAGGTTCTGCGAACGTCGACAGCTACCTCAACAACTCGATAACACTCTGTGAACGCTGGAAAGGCTCGTCTACTTGTCCTGAGTACCAAGGTGCAGGGAGTAGGGGTGAGTACTATGTACTCAGTGAGTAATAAGCATATAAAATGTCTGAAGATAAGAAATTCACGAAATGTCACAAAGCAAAGCTAAAACTAACAGTCTGATATCTTACTACAATCCAGCAACAACAGCTAATAACATCTAGCACAAGTAAATAATAATGCATGAATGTAATGCAATGCACATGACCGCTATGGCGCGTAGCCCGATCCATTTACCGTCGACGACGCTCACTAGGGGTGTGTACAGACTCCGGAGGGGCTCCTTCATCCCAAGCACAATATATTCATATCATTCACTGTGACGTGCAGCCCGATCCGTACTCAGTCCACAACATGCATATGAGTCACACAACAGTTCAATTTATTTATTTCGAGGTTCCAGTTAATTAACAATGAAAAATACTTTAATTTTATTTAATTTTCCAAGAACATGTGACTTAGCATTTCATAATAGTGATTTCAACCCAGGACTAAGATCAATGATTTTACAAATCATGTTATCACATAGATATCTATCCCCTAAGGATACTATAGGTCGGCACAAGGCCCCAAACATGGCATATAGCCCACATATATATACAACACCGAGTGTGTTTCAATGCCAATATAGTATTATTCTAGTTCGGGATGGACTAAGTCACAATCTCCAGTCATAACCAATCCCGCACTTGCCATGGGATGCGAGTCACACCCTAAATAGCGTCACAATGTGATAAGCCGGGGTTTCAAACACTCAGGCCATCATATATACCAACCACTCACCTCTAACCGGCCGTAGACTGGTCCGCAATGCCTTTTTCTTTTGTATTGACCTCCTCACGCGTCGAATCTAGTCAAAACCACAGCGAATACATAAATATGGGTTGAAGAAACATAACCAAATTAAAAATATTCGAAAAGTACTAGAATTCACGAAGTTAGTAAAATTCGAGCCCCAGGCCCGCTTTTCAAAAAATTCTAAAAATCATACCAACGGATTTCTCGTCTCTCCACGAGTCCGCACATATAAAGTTCATCAAAATCGGAGTCCGTTTGACCCCTCAAATTCTAACTTTACACATTCTTAGATTTCAACCCCTAACCTCCATTTTTACCCCCTTAAATCCTTGGTTTTCAATATTTGATCTATATTTTTACATCATAACAACATAATCCTAGTCTAAGAACCCTTACCTGATGAAATACCACGAATTATCTCTTAAAAATCGTCTCAGAAGCTTCTTCCCGTTCCAAAATTGGAAGAACACTCGACCTGCTCATTATAGGTATACTGTTCATGCGTTTTACTGCTCCCAATGGATTCCTTGTGAAATTCTAATGAATTTAGTCTTTTGAATCACTCCATTTGACCTTATAACGAAGGAGATATGTAGGTTTTAAGATTTGCAAATAGTAAAGGTTTTTAATACGTCGTCATGGGCAATTTCGTCATTAACCTGAAAATCTGGACAACCTTAGTAAAATGGCCATAAAATCCTCATACGATGTCGAAATTCGATGATTCTTTTTGTTACGGGTCCGTAATTACGCTACGGATCTGATGCTTCATTCAAAATAGTAATCGAAGCTCATTTGTTCAATATAACATTCTTTTATGTCCAAAGATACGACGTTGAAACATTAAATAAGAGCGTGATCACAACCTGAAACACACCCGAGGCCCCCCCAAACCTCAGAAAAAGGCACCAACATATCCCAAAATATCATCCAAACTTTTTTCAATTATCAAAACATACCTAACAACACTGAAATAATCAATTCACACCGGATTCAAGCCTAAGTTCTTCAAAAACTTCCGAAACACGCATTCGATCAAAATCCCAACCAAACGACGTCCGAATGACCTTAAATTTTTTCACACACATCACAAATCACATATAGAAGCTGCAGCAACTCTCGTAATTCCATTCCGACCCTCGGATCAAAATCTCACCTATCACCCGAATTCACCAAAATCCAACCTTAGCCAATTCAAGCCTAAACCAGACCTCCAAATTCAATTCCGATTGCGCTCCTAAGTCACAAATCATCCCTCGAAACTAGTCGAATCATTAGAAATCCATTTTGATCCTTCTAACTCACCGGTCAACATTCGGTTGACTTTTCCAAGCTAACCATCCCATAAAGAGGTTTGTTGCCTCATTTCTAACCAAATTCTACCCGATTTACTTCAAATTCTCCAAACACGTATAACGAAACATATGAAAGCATAAAATGAGGAAAATAGGATGGTAACTCCCGTAATGACGGGTCAGGTCGTTACATTCTCCTCCAACATAAACAAATGCTCGTCCTCGAGTGCATCGAGAGTTGTTCTAGAAGCCAACCAATAGCTAAATGATCTTACCAACCATATACCCAGGGTGATCCCTCGTCACCCTATCTCGCATAGACCCGATAACACAATACAGCCGAACTTTCACAGTCTAATTAATCCATAAACCAACCATAGAACCACGTCACACTATCTGAAAATCATACATAAGATCAGAAATTCACATTTGTAGTCAGAGTAAGCCCGAACCAGCTGTAATAACCCATACTTGCACCCTCGGGTGGAAACATATGATATACCACCTAAACCAAACACTTGGAACCATAGCTTCTATTCACAGCAATTGTCCCCAGAAACTAATTTCTGGCAGAGAACTTCTTATTATTAGCTAAAGCCTTATTCCAACACTTTCATATACCGCCAACGATGAATGAAACATGCTATAAATCGTAATTATCTCTCTGACCGACCATTTCTGAAACCACTTCCCTTGACTGATATCACAACGGATTTCCGAGTCAAACCTCGATATCTTCTTACTAACAAAATGAGATCAAATCTGTCTGTATTCATTAATAAACCCAACGATCGCCTCGAATCCAACACCACTCTAATGATATGATACTTCAATACAAGTCTAAACCACATCTTGCATAATACACGCACCAGTAAAAATGATCTGAACACACTCAAATCATTACAAATGACTCAACCGAAAGAACTGTACCTCAAGCTCATCAATGCCATTACAATACAAGGGTGGGACCTCGTCTCACATCATAGAATCATAATTCCTGAATCTACCCCGAAAGGTCATAACTCCCGTAGCCTCACTACGATGCACGATCCTATACCAACATTGTTACACCTGAAGCACCTCAAGCTGCCATGCTCAAAATCAACAACCACGCACATTTTATGTCTGATACTAATGCAATTTATTACACCCACAGTGAAACAGAGAACACACCACACACAACCCGATAGAACACAACCAATGCTCCATACATCGAGCAACAACCACTTACTTTTTTTGCTCGACTTTCTTTATGAATTCTCAATGGAACTGCACCATATGTGCCCATAACAAACAAATCACAATGTCTCACAACTTCGAAAAACAACTCATAGCTTTCCTCAAATCGCCAACAAGCTCAATAACGATAGACTCAGCCTATTCCTCAACAGTAAAACTCAGGGTCAACCAAGCTAAGTCAAGCTATATGCGTAGCCATATCGGCCTGCCAACGAATTCAGTACCAAGAAGCCTAGAAATGTTTCTTCCACTTCTATAACTCCTTCCGATGGCACCAAACAAATATCGAAATCCACAATCTCACCCGGTTACATACTCGGCTACACGAAATGCATCCAAAAAGTCCCCCTATAACGGAACAGGATCAATGATAGCAACCTCTGCACTAACATCTATCACCAATGCCCAATTAAGAAAGTACTCATTCCCAGCTGTCCACTGGTTCTTTGAAATATAATTTATTCTCCTAAAACATATTCTAACGCACTTCACTACTTAACCCGTGACATTTATGGCGTAGCCCCTAATGCAATAGTTCAAAATTACCCCAACACTAAGACAACCAGTCCAAATTCTGACATCACATCCAAAATATAACATACCATCGAATAAAGATCCACCACCTCAACATAGCCTGTACATTGTATCTTCGTATAACACACAATTCATCATACCTGATCCCAGTTTCCATTGTGCGAATTCTTGCACCCATTTTATACCTAATCATTTGACGACAGATAATTAATATTTACCTGTGCTACTAAGCAAACCCGAATACCACTATATAATCAGTTATATCACATTACCTTTTATGAAACACATACTTGCATCAAATCGCTTCCACTTAGCAATACCATCTTCCCTAATCATCTAAAGCTCTCTTATCTAATCGCTCAGAATGAATCACTACACATCCCATGCTCTGCATGACATACACATGCTTTGTGCAAATTCTTACAATAATGACATGACGGATGAGATTTGTATACCTTCTTAGCCACTGTCGGGACAACAATTCATTAGTTTTATACTCTTGGCAAGAACATCACCTTATTCTGAACCAAACAATGGTCTTAGCTCTTTACTTTACTTTATATACACAGATTGCACCGATCCCGAATTCAATGATCTCGTCTCACTCAGTACGAACTGCTCGGGCAATAATCCACTCCATACATAATTAAATGTCATAATGATTCCCCCAATGTGCCAATAAGCTACCAATTCGAATGCGGTACTAAAGAAAACGAGCTCCGGAAGGAATTATCAAATCCTGCGCACTAATATAGACTTTCCTTGGAAAATAGTAAGCAAGGCATATAAAGATGGCACATAGAAAACTATACTCGATATAATAATAACATACCCATGGCGGCGTGCCACCCGATCCGTGCATAGATCGCACATAAGGAGATGCACATCGAGCCTAATTTTCTCATTACAACAAAATACCGAATATCGGCCGTACGTATGTTAAGTGCATAATAATATCTCTGAGGGACATATAGCGTTATAAGCTACAACACTCAAGAACCACTAAGGTACGATGTACAATTCAAATCTCAATAGCCAAGATGCTCGTATAACGTCATTCCTACGCGGATTCTTAACATATAGCAATTTCTCAAGCCGTCTCACAACTCATCCAGCGCAATGCATCACTACGCGAAATATCTGACAAAGAAACATCAACCTAAATACTCCTCCACGAGGACCGCGTTACAAAAATGCACACATCTGGCCGGATATAGATCCATCATTCACATTAAGTCCATCCACCGATTTCAAGCTGATTCTGATCACAATGAACTAGTTTGATAACCTTTCAAGGGTCCATAATAACTCCCCTTTCTCATAACATACAAGAACAACCATCATATCAGAGTAATCCTCCCTAGTTCACAGCCCAATAGGCCAAGTGCCCTCCAGGCATGAATTCCTCAATTTAATGACACTATCACAACCTTTATACTTGGTTTACATATTTAATCAGTCAAGTGACTGCATGCCACACTAATATACTCTTCTAGTGGGATACACTCCCACAACCTACTGCAACAATATTTGGGGCGTACCACCAAACCACTGGTCGCACTAACGCTGAAGAAAATACTAATTTATCTTAACTATCGACACTTCCTTCCTGCTCATCCGATCTCTTGACATCTTGTCAAAAAACATTCCTTCACTCGTGTCGTTCTTGGCTCAATTTCTGCAACCAGAACTGGTTCGCCAGTATACTTTAAGACAGAACCAACATAGCACATAATCGTGCAATTAGCTAATCAACAGCGACCTCCCCAACTTAGCTCGAAGCCATATATATCACAACATATATACTCTATTATTGTCGTAATACTATGGTGCGATTAAACTCACTCTTTCACAAGCTTGTGGAGACACATATCATCAAAAATTTGAAGTCTTCCGCAATTCTTGCATTCATTCACACAACAGTTAAGCCTACTCTCTAGGCGACCAAATTTTTACTAAGTCCCAAATTTTTCAAAAATTTCGGCAAAGTTTCCTTTGTAATTGGGCATATCCACCTGCTAGAGAATCACCAAAACCATCCTAACAACATGACTACAACTTAACAAAACATCACAATGTATATCAACAACATTAATCTCAATACTACCTGTATTATATTATCAAAATTGATACATGGACATGCGTTGCACCTATTCGAGTCATAACACATAGAAAATACCTTTCAATTACATATGAGATCTTCTAATACACACACACACAAGGTTCATACCACGTGAGAACACATCGTAATAGATAACCCACATGCTTCACCTCAATATAGTGTTTCAGCACACCTCCCACCGACATACACATAATACATCCAATTTAGTCTTTCTTAGTCTGAACTCATACCGTCGCATGTATTGCACTTAACTTCCAACTAGGAGATACGAAAATATTCTTCACGTGCCCATAACTTGGGGCGACACAACAGATCGCAGTAGGAAACGAATCGCTTAACAATTCATCTATTATCCTACAGACTTCTTCGTCACTACCAAGATCACATGATACACCTCACAACACTAACATACTCATCATGTGGATATCCGACAGCCATCCCAGCTAATAAGGACATTACCGAACACATAAGTTCATAACACCAGCTCGTAAAATCAGCACCTCGGTGCTCAAGCCATAGGCGACGATTCGGCCTCAAGTCCTCCAGACTGGCCCAACATGAACTCATGGAGATTACATCTCGCCCCTCAATCGGGGAATCACCGACCGTCAAGGCAAATATATTACTGAACGCTCGCGTGCTCATACAGATGTGTGGAAGGATTTTCAAAAATTATATCTCAAGTTGAATCAAATACGCATAATAAGAATTCCAAGACAGTGAAGTATATCCTAAAAGTTCTGTAGCCTCCCGAGGATAGATATGGACGTCTACGTACCGATCCGCAAGAGCCTACTAAACCGGCTCATGAATCGCGAGGCCTAGTAACCTAGGCTCTGATACCAACTTGTCACGACCCAAACCCAGGTCGTGATGGTGCCCAACACAACTGCTAGGCAAGCCCGACCATTTACACTCTCATCCCGAGCATGAAGCTCAAACCAATTACTTGAATATTATTATCAACAATAAAGCTAGAATCTTAACTAATAGATAGAAGCTAAACTGAATAATCTCCCAAAAATCTGGGGTCACGAGTCTATATATATATATATATATATATATATATATATATATATATATATATATATATATATATATATATATATATATATATATATATATATATATATATATATATATATATATATATATATATATATATATATATATATATATATATATATATATATATATATATATATATATATATATATATATATATATATATATATATATATATATATATATATATATATATATATATATATATATTCTTGTTCAGACATTGTTATCTAGTTTTTTTAGAGACTCTAGACTCGTGACCCCAGATCTTATATATATATATAACTAAAATAGAAAGAGTATTCAGGTTCTGCAAACGTCAACTCTGATAACTCTTGAAACAAGACTACTCAGCTAAACCTCTGGCGTACCTGAATCTGCACACAAAGGTGCAGGGAGTAGGGGTGAGTACTAAGTACTCAGTGAGTAATAAGCATATAAAATGTCTGAAGATAAGAAATCCACGAAATGTCAAAAAGAAAAGCTAAAACTAACAGTCTGATATCTTACTACAAATCAGCAACAACAGCTAGCACAAGTAAATAATAATGCATGAATGCAATGCACATGACCGTTACGGCGCATAGCCCGATCCATTTAACGTCGACGATGCTCACTAGGGGTGTGTACAAACTCCTAAGGAGCTCCTTCAGCCTAGGCGCAATATATTCATATCATTCGCTACGGCGTGCAGCCCACTCCGTACTCAGTCCACAACATACATATGAGTCACACAACAATTCAATTTATTTATTTCTAAGATCCAGTTCATTAACAATGAAAAATATTTTAATTTTATTTAATTTTCCTAGAACATGTGACTAAGCATTTCATAATAGTGATTTCAACCCAGGACTTAGATCAATGATTTTACAAATCATGCTATCACATAGATATCTATCCCCTAAGGATATTACAGGTCGACACAAATCCCCAAACATGGCATATAGCCCACATATATATACAACACAGAGTGCGTTTCAATCGCCAATATAGTATTATACTAGTTTGTGATGGAGCAAGTCACAATCCCCAATCATAACCAATCATGCACCTGCCATGGGATGCGAGTCACACCCTAAATAACGTCACAATGTGATAAGCCGGGGTTTCAAACCCTCAGGCCATCATATATACGAACCACTCACCTTTAACCGGGCGTAGACGGGTCTGCAATGCCTTTTTCTTTCGTATCGACCTCCTCGCACATTGAATCTTGTCAAAACCACAGCGAATACATAAATATGGGTTGAAGAAACATAACCCAATAAAAAATATTTGAAAAGTACTAGAATTCACGAAGTTGGTAAAATCCGAGCCCCGAGCCCGCTTTTCAAAAAATTCTGAAAATCATACCAACGAATTTCTCGTCTCGCCACGAGTCTGCACATATAAAGTTCATCAAAATCGAAGTCTGTTTGACCCCTCAAATTCTAACTTTACACATTCTTAGGTGTCAAACCCTAACCTCCATTTTTACCCCATAAATCTTTAGTTTTCAGTATTTAATCTATATTTTTACATCATAACAACATAATCCGAGTCTAAGAACTCTTTCCTGATGAAATCCCATGAATTCTCTCTTAAAAATCGTCTCAGAAGCTTCTTTCCGTTCCAAAATTGGAAGAAAACTGGACCTGTTCATTATAGGTATACTTTTCACGTGTTTTACTGCTCCCAATGGATTCCTTATGAAATTCTAGTGAATATAAGGTTTGAATCACTCAATTTTATCTTATAAAGAAGGAGATATGTAGGTTTTAATATTTGCAAATAGTGTAGGTTTTGAATGCGCCGTTAGGGGCAATTTCGTTATTAACCTAAAAATCTTGGCAACATTAGTAAAATGGCCATAAAATTCTCATACGATGTCCAAATTCGATGATTCTTTTTACTACGGGTCTGTAATTACGATACGGATCTAATGTTTCATTCAGAAGAGTAATAAGAGCTCATTTGTTCAATATGATACTCCTTTATGTCAAAAGATACAGCATTGAAACATCAAATAAGAGCATGATCACAACCCGAAACACACCTGAGGCCCCCCAAACCTCATAAAAAAGCACCAACATATCCCGAAATATCATCCAAACTTTTTCCAATCATCAAAACACACCTAACAACACTGAAATCATCAATTCACATCGGATTTAAGCTTAAGTTCTTCAAAAACTTCTGAAATACGCATTCGATCAAAGCCCCAACCAAACGACGTCCGAATGACCTAAAAAATTTTCACACACATCAAAAATCACATATTGAAGCTACATCAACTCTCGGAATTCCATTCCGACCCTCGGATCAAAATCTCACCTATCAACCGGAATTCGCCAAAATCCAACCTTAGCCAATTCAAGCCTAATACTACACCGGACCTCCAAATTCAATTCTGATTCATCCCCTAAAACTAGTCGAATCATTAGAAATCCCTTTCGATCCTTCTAACTTACCGGTCAATATTCGATTGACTTTTCCAAGATAACCTTCCCATAAAGAGGTTTATTGTCTCATTTCTAACCGAATTCTACCCGATTTACTTCAAATTCTCCAAACACGTATAATGAAACATATGAAAGCGTAAACCGAGGAAAACGGGGCAGTAACTCCTATAACGACGGGTCGGGTCGTACACCCTAGTAATCACATGGTTGTGTACGACGACATATTTATTTTTTATAGTGTAATTACAAGTTTAATTTTTTTATTGGTAATTAACTTTCTTTGTATATATCACCAAAGTGAGACCATTATAAAACTATAGTCAGCATCATACTCTATTGACTATCTCAATTAAATCATTATACCATTAATCTACTCAAGAAGGACTGTACGCGTTACTACTCTCTATACTAAGAAGTATTTCTGTAATTGGATTCTAGCTTTAGGCTCGAATCTAACATTACAAATATAGGCTATCTCTCTAACTATACTTTCCCAATGACGATATCTTTTTTCAAATATACGATTATTGTTTTCCATCCATAATGCATAGGATGCTTCTGTAAATACCAATCTGAAGATATTGGCCTAGCTAGACTTCCTTTTTGCTTTCTTGATGATCCATTAAAGATGATGCTGCCAATTGATGTAATTTCTCTGATCTTCTTGAGTCCATTTCCGTATTCTACTCTATAGTTTGGTTGCATAAGAATAATGTAAAAACAAATGATCTCTTGTTTCTAATTGTCCCTAGCATAATACACAACTTTGATCAATGTTTATTCCCCAGCTTGCTACTCTATCCTTGGTAGGCAATCTCCTATGCAACATTAACCATAGACTGAAAATAATATTTGGTCGAGAAGAATTCTGAAATACCAAGCTCTTCCAATTCACTCTTGGTAAGTCTCCCGGTAGTTGTAGATACATATGTCTGATAGTCTCTTTGTCATCCCTTGTGCATTTAATTTGTTGTAGGGCATCTTTGGAAGCTATTATTATTCAAATCATCCAACTAGCTTGCTTTGGGATAGGCATGGTCTGGATCTGTTGATGCTTGATATAGTAGGTATTGATCCATCTAATCCACAGCTTGTCTTCTTTATGAGCTAAATCCCAACAGACTTTAGCAATTGCAGCCTTGTTCTAGAGCATCAAGTTAATGATATTCATACCTCCAGTCGATTTTGGAGTACACATTGTGTCCCATTCCACATAGCTCTTTCTGGTAATAGTATTACTACCTGACCATATGTAGCTTCTACACATAACATCTATCATCTTTAACACTTTTGTAGGAAGAATAAACAGATGTGCCCAATAATACAAAAAATGACAGATTTGACTAACTGTATTCGACCAGCATAAGACAGCTTTTTTGTAGTCCAAGATGAAATCTTTCGTGTGATTCTATCAAATAAGGGCTTTCATTGGATCAATGAAATTTTATTGAAAGACAAATGAATGCCTAAGTATTTAAAAGGAACCTCCCATTGTACAAATTCAAGATAGTTCAAAATTTGCTTCTTAACATCCTGATACACTCCCCCAAAATACACTAAGCTTTTACCCATATTAGCTTGTAATCCAGATGCCTTTGAGAACCGAGAGAAGTATTGGTACAAGGTGGATATAGAAGTAAGATCACCCTGGAAAAAAAGAAGAAGATCATCAACAAAACTCAGGCAAGTTATGCCCAATTATTTGCACCTAGGATGATATTGAAACAACTTGTCCTTTTCCATTTCAATGAATAATCCGCTCAAGTACTCCATAACAATTGCAAACAAGAAATGTGAGATAGGATCTCCTGTGTAAGACCCTTAGCAACTTCAAAAGGTTTACTAGTTTCTCCATTAATAAGCATAATGTAGCTAACTTATTTGATACATTCTATGATCCACTTTATAAATTTGTGAGGAAAACCAATCTCCTCAATCACTTGTTGTAAAAACTATCCATTCAACTGAATCATAAGCCTTTTGGAGACCTATTTTAATCATGCACCTGGGAGATTTGAGCTTTAGTATAGGACTTTACTAACTCATGGGCCAAAATTACATTATCTGTAATTTTCCTACCATGAACAAAATCAGCTTGAGATTCAAAGATTATATATGCCAAGATCTTTTGAAGTCTAGCAGCTAGAACCTTTAAGATCGCTTTATATAATACTGTACAACATGCAATTAGCCTATATTCTTTGATTGTAGTAGGTTTAACAACTTTAGGTGCTAGAGTGATGGTGGAGCAGTTGATTGGCTTATACATCTTAGAAGTTAGGAAGAATTCCCTAATAGCATCTGTAACTTGTTTACTCATGATGTTCCATAATTTCTTAAAAAAGACAGCATTGTAGCCATCAATACCAGGTTCCTTATCATCTCCAATAGCTTTGACGCTCTCCAAAATTTCCTGATCAGTAACATTTGCACATAGATCTCTTCTTTGTTGTTGAGTTAGTTAGGGACCATTGGACATGTACATTCTATTTATGGCTGGAAGTGATCTTGTTGTTGATCCCATATGAGACTTGTAGAAATCCAATATCTCTTCTTTAATGCCTTCAGGAGCAGTAACTTTATCTCCACACCTTGTAGTGATTTTATTGATTTGTTTCCTTTGTGATCTATCTTTCACAACATGTATAAATTTTTGGTATTAGCATCTCCTAGTTAGATCCATTTAGCTCTTGCCTTCTACTGCAGGATATTCTCTTCAATTATAAGATCAGTTCTCTAAGTTAAGTAGAGTATCTGTAACGACCCGGCCCGTCGTTACAGGAATTTACCACCCCGTCAGGTTGCAATTACATGTTTTATGCTTTTATATCAGTGTTAGAGCCTATCGGGTGAGTTAGCAGTGAATTGAATTGAAAATGAAGCAAATAGCATGTTTGAAGGAAGTTTGAATATGAAAAGTCAACCTAGAGTTGACTATCGAGTTAGAGTGCTCGGAATCAGATTCTGATGATTCGACTAGTTTCGGGAGATCATTTATGACTTAGGAGAGCAATCGGAATTGAATTTGGAGGTCCGGTGTAGTTTTAGGCTTGAATTGGCTAAGGTTGAATTTTGGCGAAATTCGAACGGTAGGTGAGATTTTGATCCGGGAGTCGGAATGGAATTCCGACAGTTCCTGTAGCTTCGTTATGTGATTTTGGATATGTCCGCAAATTTTCAGGTCATTTGGACGTCGTTTGATCGGGTTTTGGATCGAATGTTAGTTTTGAAAATTTTGAAGAAACTTAGGCTTGAATCCGTGTGTAATTGGTGATTTTGATGTTTATGGTGGTGTTTTTATGATTGGAACAAGTTCGTATCATGTTTTGGAGTATGTTGGTTGTTTTCGTTGGGGTCCCGGGGGCCTCGGGGTGAATCCGGACCATCATCCGGCATTTTTGGAACATGAAAAGTCTGCTGTAAATTGCAGATCACTGTGCAGAAGGCTAAGCCTTCGCGTTCGCGAGGGCAATGCCGCGTTCGCGTGAGGGGCATCGCGAACGCGTAGAGTAAAATCGTCTGGCAGTGAAATTAAAATCACAGAACAGAGGGCTCACGGGTTCATATACCCAAAACATAATTTTTGAGCCCTAGAGAGAAGAAATCACGGGAAAACGCTCGGAAATCATCGGGTATTCATCGGAGGTAAGTTTCTTGACTCAAAAACATCATTTTATGGTAGAATTAACATCAATCTTCATGAATTTGGGTAGAAATTGTGAAGGATTGTGGCCTAAATATTGAAAACGAAAATTTGGGTTTTAAAAGACCAATCGAACTCCGATTTTGGTAAATTTTATATGTATGGACTCGTGGCGAGACGAGGGTTCTGGAAATACGGGTTTCGAAGTTTTTCGAGATGTGGGCCCCGGGCTCGGGTTTTGCAAATTTCGTGATTTTTGATATTTTTCGAGTTCTTTCGATTGGGTGATGTTCCATTAGCCTATTTTGATATATCTGTGCTGATTTGTGCTAGTTTTGACGTGCGTGGATGCCGGTTCGAGGAGCTAAGGCGTCGCGGGCATAAGCTTTCGTCGGTTCGAGGTGGGTAATTCTTGTAAATGATGTCCTGAGGGTTAGTATACCCTGGACTTGCACATCTTAGTGCTGTGTTGAGGTGACTTGCACGCCGAATAACGGGCATGGGGTAGAGCACCATTGGGGATCGTGACTTGGTCCGTCCCGCATAATAAATAATAACACCTAATTGTTGAAGTGAATTGGACTAATTATCATGTTTGGACTTCGTGCCAATTATTTGAGTCCTTCAGGGATTGGTATCACTGTTTTGATAACACTGTGCATATTTTATTATAATTTAAGGTTTAAAATGGGATTTTTGCTATTCAGCATTCTTAAGCATTCTTATAAGGTTATGAAAAACTTGAATAAGGTCTTAATAATATTTTAGCTGTGAGCTAATGTGATATTGTTGCTCGTAGGGCTTTCTTGATTATTTGTTAGACTGATTGGGGCCGAGGGCCATATGTTAGGACATGACATTTTATGTGAGCATATGCATACACATGCATGGATCGGACTGCACGCCGCAGTGGTATATGGATCGGGCTGCGCGCCGCAGCAGGTGTGATATTAATATTGTGCTTGGGCTGTAGGAGCCCCTCCGGAGTCTGAACCCCCACAGTGAGCACGGGTACCCAAATTGGATCGGGCTACACGCCGTAGCGGTCATATGCATTGCATGGCATACATACATTGGTTTACGTGTACTACGTGGCATAACATTCAGCACTCATACATTACTGGCACACATGCATTAGTTGCCTTATTGACCAGATCTCCTGGTGTAAATTGATAAGGAGTGCTGAGCCCGAGGGGCTGATTTGAGTGCGGACTTGCACTGCTTGAGATTGTATCCAGGTATCGGTATATTATCATGAAAGAAAGTAGTTAAAAATTGAGATTTCTAAATAATATACTCACATATGCTGAAAGGGAATAAAATGATACTGTTTTGAAGTTTTATGATAGTTCTGTATTGTGTAGCAAGAGATAGTGCCTTGCGTGGTTTTCTTCCCTTCAGCATTATTTACTTTTATTACCGCCGAGTTGGAAGTACTCACACCCGACTCCCTCCACCTTGTGTGCAGATCCAGGTATATCACAGCAGAGCTGATTCTATTGCGGCTCAGGAGTGCTTTTGGGTAGTCGAGGTAGCTGCCAGCGTTTGCAGGACCTGATTCTCCGGTTTGTCTATATTTTGTTCTGACCATCCCACACTTGTGCACAGTTATATTCACTATTTAAACTTGTATATTCTGTAGAGGCTCATGACTCTTGACCCTTCGGTCTATGGGAGTTGGTATGCGTTGGGGCTTGGTCCCCCCGTTTTTTGATATATCCATCACTGTTAATTTACAATTGTTATGTTTAAATGGGATAAGGCGAGCTCATAGCTCTATGATTGTTGTTGATTGGTCGGGCTGGCCTAGCAGTGTGCTGGGCGCCATCACGACCGGATTTGGGGTCGTGACAAGTTGGTATCGGAGCCTAGGTTTACTAGGCCTCACGAGTCTTGAGCCGGTTAGTAGAGTCTTGTGGATCGGTTTGGGGACGCCTGTACTTATCCTCGGGAGGCTGCGAACCTTTAGGAAACACTTCACATTTCTTGGAATTCTTATCGTGCGCACTTGATTCAGCTTTGAGATATAATTTTGAAATTCCTTCCGCATGTCTGTGTACGCATCGAGCGCTCTGTAATATAATTGACTTATGGCTTGCGATTCCCCGATCGAGGGGCGAGATATAATCTCCATGAGTTCATGTTGGGCCAATCGGGAGGACTTGAGGCCGGATCCTTGTCTATGGCTCGAGCACCAAGGTATTAATTTTGCGAGTCGGTATTATGAAGTTCATACGATCGGTACTGATCCTTATTGTGCAAATGGCAGTTTGATAATGGGAGAGCCGTAAGGTATTCAGTTCTTATTGTGATTTGATATGTAGCCCTAGCTATAGGCGTGAGAAATAATTATCATATCTCGTAATTGGAAGGTAAAGTGCCTTATGTGTAGTGGAACGAGTTTAAACTCGGGAAGACTAAAGTGATTTTGATATGTGTTATGATTCGAGCAGGTATAGCGCAGGTTCAAGTATAAATTATGATAATATGATTCGTATAGTATTGAGATTTAATATTGTTGAAATACATTGTGATATCTTGTTGAGTTGTGGATGTATTGTTAGAATGGTTTGGTGATTCTCTGGCAGGTGGATAGGCCAATTTACAAAGGAAACTTTGCCGAAATTTTTGGAAAATTTGGGACTTAGAAAGATTTCTGTCACCTAAAGGGAGTGGGCTTATTGGTGGTGCATGTATATCTGCAAGAATTGCAGAAGAGCTAAGGTCTCTGATGATTCGAGTCTCTGTCAAGGCTTGTAAATGACTTGAGTTTAATCTCATATTAACTTTGTGACATCATTTGAGTAAGAATGCTATGAGTAGCTGAAAATGCTTTGATGTATGACTCCGAGCTAAGTTGGTGAGGCTGATATTGATTAACTGATTGCACCGTCGTGTGCTGTGTTGGCTCTGTCTCTAGGTATGTTTGGGAAATTTTGATAAAGGTTATGGTGCTTCGTAGATGTGAAGAAATACTAGGATGTTTGAACTGATGTTGATAAAGAATGTTCGGTGTATAGAAAGTTAAGATAGCTAATTGTGTTTGTATGTAATCATGATCTGCATTGTCAGAGTTCTAACAAGGGACGAGTGGTCCTACTCAATAGGACAGTTGAATTACAACTGAATAAGGGTGAATGATGCCCGAGAATGGTTTTGCAGTGTGCAAGATTTTGCTTGTAACAGTCAAGTGCCTTAAGTTTTGTGTATGTGGCTAAAGATGGCGGTTTCGTTAGAGAAAAATCAAGACTAGTGTTATATTATGTGAATGATGGGAGTCTATGTAACTGTATGGGAAGGTAATGATAACGAATTCAAATCGCAAGAGGTTCTTCAAAATAAAGTATTGTAGGATGTGATCCTTCTGGGAAATATTGAGAGAGCTAATATTAAATCAAAGATGAATCAGAAAGGAAACTGGGTAAATGGAACAACTTGTTAATAAACCGAAGCGGTATGATAAGGAATACGACTAATTATTAGTATGTGATTGAAGTAATGAGTCTTGCAGATATTGTGCAACAAAGCCTTTGAGTGCTGACAATTGTGTAACTCGATATGGGTATAAGGACTCAGTCCTGGCAGTTAAACTTATGCAACGAATGGGAAGAAATAGTTTGTGATGTGTTTTATCATGGTTTGAAAATGAGTATATTCTTGTCTGTATGCGAAGCGTGGAATGTGTAATGAGTTTTTCTTCTATATGGGATCGCGAAAGTCCTTGACTAGTAGAGTGCGCCGATGTTGAGGCGGAGGAAAGGGATATGAATTTCCAATGTTGTCTTAGTGTAATATGGTATATTCTAGGTTTTGAGATCAGTTCATAAGATATGAGAAGCCAATAAAATTATTGTGCAACGCAGACAGCTGCAGGTAAATTAAGAATCGATCTTTCTAATAATTTAAGAAAATGGTACTGCTATTCTATTAACTTTGCAGGGAATATGATCCAAAAAGGACAAGGTAATGTAAACTGATAATATCTAATGGCATGGTGGTATTCTCTTGTTGGATCGACTATAATAACTGAGTCGTTGATGGCGTAGTGAAATTTCTGAATGGCGGTCGTGGTATGAATGGACGCCTGATGTGCGTTATGTATATGTACGGTGGAATACGGAATCAGGCATAGTGATTCATGTGTTATATATGTGTAGGAGACTTGAAGTTCTCGTTAATCCGCCTATGCAATGGTTGTATATCGTGTGCATCGGCACCGTTTTGTGATTATTGGAAATCGGAAGCCCTAGAGGCTCTCTCTTGACTTGATAAGACGAATTTTGATTATGATACTTGATTGCTGACTGGTTGTCATGGGTCAGATTGTCTAGACTAATGTGATATGGACTATGTCGGAAAATGGCACAAATTGCGTAGCAGAGAACATCAGAGTATGCTCCAACAGAGCAGTTGTACCCAGGACCAGCGGACGGCTGGTAGGCATTGCTTTGTCAGTTGGACCTTAGTGGCGGATGTTAGTGTAGAAGTATCTACCATTGATTAGTTCCGGTATTGAGGAACTTTGTCGGATGTGTTTCTTGTGGCCAAACTTGAGGCTATATATGTTTATTATGATGAGCAACTTGACTCGACGCGTATTTATTTGACGAGGGTTACTTGGATCGGGTGGCACGCCGCCACAGGTATGGTATCTAGATCGGGTGGCACGCCGCCATGGGTATGTCATTGGAGCGGGTTGCACGCCGCAATAGAATATTGTGAAAATATAGTTAGTTATAAGCTACCTGGTATACAATACTTCCTCGCTTCTGAGGAAAAGACCGTTTTGAGTATCGCTTGGCGAATGGCACATCGGTTGTGTCCTCTCAAGATTTAATAGCATATGTTAATGGTTTCACCGTGGGTGAGGTTGATTGCTTGGGTTCAGACCTAGATCTGTGCGTGGCTAACCTTTTTGAGCTTGGTAACTTGAGGTGCTTCATGAGTAATAATGTTGGGATAAAATCACGAATCGTGGCAAGGCCACGTGATGTTATGACCTCTCGAGGAGGATTCGGGTACTCTATTTCTATAATGCGAGACGCGATCTCAGTTCTATGTTATGATGGCACAGAGGAATTGAATTGCAGCTCTATTTGCTGGAGACAATTGTCATGATTTGAGCTGTCATGATTCGAGTGTGTGCAAACATTTCTATTGGAGCCTATGTTGTGCTCGTTGTGGCTTAGGCCGATGTTGAGGTGTCATATCACCAGTGCGGTGTATTATAATCGAAATGACCTTTGGAGTCATTTATGAATATGAGCATATTGGATCTTAGCTCGTTAGAAAGGTAAAAAAATCGAGGTTTGGCTCCGAAACCTATTGGGGTATCAGTTAAAAGTGAAATAGATTCATGAATGGTTGACCTGAGAGATGGGTTCGATATATCGCGTGTTCGGTTGCCGTGGGCATGATATGAAAGTGTTGGAACAAGACTCTATCTAATGAAAAAGGGTTTTTCAGTTGGTATTTGGTTATCATGGGAAATTGTGTGATTAGAGACTATTGTCTCGAGTGATTGGGTTGTTTGATACATCCTATGATCTCACTCGGAGTAGTGAATATGGGTTATTGCAGTGGATTCGAGTGTATCCTGAGTATAGGCATGGGATTGGCATTTGGCATATGATTTCGGAAAGTGCAATGTGATTTATGGTTCAGATGGTCTATGAAATTTTGACTATATGGTGTTTTTGGACTTATGTGAGATAGGGTAACGTATGATCGCCCGAATATATGCTGGGTAAGGTCATTCAGCTATTGAGTTGCTTCTAGTACCACTCTGGTACGCTCGAGGACGAGCGTTTGTTTAAGTTGGGGAGAATGTAACGACCCGGCCCGTCGTTACGGGAATTTACCACCCCGTCAGGTTGCAATTACATGTTTTATGCTTTTATATCAGTGTTAGAGCCTATCGGGTGAGTTAGCAGTGAATTGAATTGAAAATGAAGCAAATAGCATGTTTGAAGGAAGTTTGAATATGAAAAGTCAACCTAGAGTTGACTATCGAGTTAGAGTGCTCGGAATCAGATTCTGACGATTCGACTAGCTTCGGGAGATCATTTATGACTTAGGAGAGCAATCGGAATTGAATTTGGAGGTCCAGTGTAGTTTTAGGCTTGAATTGGCTAAGGTTGAATTTTGGCGAAATTCGAACGGTAGGTGAGATTTTGATCCGGGAGTCGGAATGGAATTCCGATAGTTCCTGTAGCTTCTTTATGTGATTTTGGATACATCTGCAAATTTTTAGGTCATTCGGACGTCGTTTGATCGGGTTTTGGATTGAATGTTAGTTTTGAAAATTTTGAAGAAACTTAGGCTTGAATCCGTGTGTAATTGGTGATTTTGATGTTTATGGTGGTGTTTTTATGATTGGAACAAGTTCGTATCGTATTTTGGAGTATGTTGGTTGTTTTCGTTGGGGTCCCGGGGGCCTCGGGGTGAATACGGACCATCATCCGGCATTTTTGGAACATGAAAAGTCTGCTGTAAATTGCAGATCACTGTGCAGAAGGCTAAGCCTTCGCGTTCGCGAGGGCAATGCCGCGTTCGCGTAAGGGGCATCGCGAACGCGTAGAGTAAAATCGTCTGGCAGTGAAATTAAAATCACAGAACAGAGGGCTCACGGGTTCATATACCCAAAACATAATTTTTGAGCCCTAGAGAGAAGAAATCACGGGAAAACGCTGGGAAATCATCGGGTATTCATCGGAGGTAAGTTTCTTGACTCAAAAACATCATTTTATGGTAGAATTAACATCAATCTTCATGAATTTGGGTAGAAATTGTGAAGGATTGTGGCCTAGATATTGAAAACGAAAATTTGGGTTTTAAAAGACCAATCGAACTCCGATTTTGGTAAATTTTATATGTATGGACTCGTGGCGAGACGAGGGTTCTGGAAATACGGGTTTCGAAGTTTTTCGAGATGTGGGCCCGGGGCTCGGGTTTTGCAAATTTCGTGATTTTTGATATTTTTCGAGTTCTTTCGATTGGGTGATGTTCCATTAGCCTATTTTGATATATCTGTGCTGATTTGTGCTAGTTTTGACGTGCGTGGATGCCGGTTCGAGGAGCTAAGGCGTCGCGGGCATAAGCTTTCGTCGGTTCGAGGTGGGTAATTCTTGTAAATGATGTCCTGAGGGTTAGTATACCCCGGACTTGCACATCTTAGTGCTGTGTTGAGGTGACTTGAACGCCGAATAACGGGCATGGGGTAGAGCACCATTGGGGATCGTGACTTGGTCCGTCCCGCATAATAAATAATAACACCTAATTGTTGAAGTGAATTGGACTAATTATCATGTTTGGACTTCGTGCCAATTATTTGAGTCCTTCAGGGATTGGTATCACTGTTTTGATAACACTGTGCATATTTTATTCTAATTTAAGGTTTAAAATGGGATTTTTGCTATTCAGCATTCTTATAAGGTTATGAAAAACTTGAATAAGGTCTTGATAATATTTTAGCTGTGAGCTAATGTGATATTGTTGCCCGTAGGGCTTCCTTGATTATTTGTTAGACTGATTGGGGCGAGGGCCATATGTTAGGACATGACATTTTATGTGAGCATATGCATACACATGCATGGATCGGACTGCACGCCGCAGTGGTATACGGATCGGGCTGCGCGCCGCAGCAGGTATGATATTAATATTGTGCTTGGGCTGTAGGAGCCCCTCTGGAGTGTGAACCCCCACAGTGAGCACGGGTACCCGAATTGGATCGGGCTACATGCCGTAGCGGTCATATGCATTGCATGGCATACATACGTTGATTTACGTGTACTACGTGGCATAACATTTAGCACTCATACATTATCGGCACACATGCATTAGTTGCCTTATTGACCAGATCTCCTGGTGTAAATTGATAAGGAGTGCTGAGCCCGAGGGGCTGATTTGAGTGCGGACTTGCACTGCTTGAGATTGTATCCAGGTATCGGCATATTATCATGAAAGAAAGTAGTTAAAAATTGAGATTTCTAAATAATCTACTCACATATGCTGAAAGGGAATAAAATGATATTGTTTTGAAGTTTTATGATAGTTCTGTATTGTGTAGCAAGAGATAGTGCCTTGCGTGGTTTTCTTCCCTTCAACATTATTTACTTTTATTACCGCTGAGTTGGAAGTACTCACACCCGACTCCCTGCACCTTGTGTGCAGATCCAGGTACATTACAGCAGAGCCGATTCCATTGCGGCTCGGGAGTGCTTTTGGACAGTCGAGGTAGCTGCCAGCGTTCGCAGGACCTGATTCTCCAGTTTGTCTATATTTTGTTCCGATCATCCCACACTTGTGCACAGTTATATTCACTATTTACACTTGTATATTCCGTAGAGGCTCATGACTCTTGACCCTTCGGTCTATGGGAGTTGGTATGCGTTGGGGCTTGGTCCCCCCGTTTTTTGATATATCCATCACTGTTAATTTACAATTGTTATGTTTAAATGGGATAAGGCGAGCTCATAGCTCTATGATTGTTGTTGATTGGTCGGGCTGGCCTAGCAGCGTGCTGGGCGCCATCACGACCGGATTTGGGGTCGTGACAGTATCCTTCTCCCTTTTCAACAGATTGTCTGAGTACTTATTTGAGAGCTCTTCTTGTATATTTTTAAGGTCAATTCTAGCTGCTTCAATTTTTAGTTTAATTACTTTAAACTCATTAATATTCAAAGTTTTAAGGGAGCTTTCAATGCCTTTAATTTATACCATAAAGATTTTATAGTACCAATAGAGTTCTTTGTATTCCACACTTCAGTCACTATTTGAGTAAATTCCTGGTGATTAGTCCATGCACTGAAGAATCAAAATGGTACTTTCCCAATCCAAGATGAGCTTGCTAGAGTTAACATTATAGGGGCATGATCTGATATTTGAGGAAGATCATAGATTGTCTCCACATGATTCCAATTCATCATCCATTCATAATTCCCAAAAATTCTATCAATTCTGCTACTAACATTATCAACTACAGGTTGTCTATTTGTCCAAGTGTAATATTCACCCTGCCAAGGTAGTTCATAAAAAGTTGTTTGCTACAGACATGAGCTGAAATCCTGAGTTTTTGCAAAGCTAACCGGGTTACAAGATAGTCGATCACTAGCATACAACACAGCATTAAAATCACCTGCAACCAACCATGGGCCAGTAACAATTGTAGCAATTTGTTGAAGATTCTTCCACAATCCTTTTCTTTATTCTAGCCAATTAAATTCATAGACAACAGTCAAATAACATTTAATATCCCCCTTTTTGCTTTGTACTAGAGAGTAGATCATTTGAGGGTTATCTCTGACTCTAGTAACCATAAGGTGATTAGTGTCCTATAACAACCACACTCTACAATTCTTAGCTTATTTGTAGTTAGTCAATATACTCCATCCAGATGTAATATACTTCGACATATTTTGAGCATTTTCTTCTTTAACTTTGGTTTCTACTACTCCTGCCAACTTTATTTTATTACTTCTAATATATTCTCTAGCTTTTTGATTATATCTTTTATTTACACCCATGATGTTCCACTAACCACTTCATCATTGATTACTTGTTCCATCTCTAGCACTAGGTGGAACGTCATACTTGCTATTAAACACTAGCTCAAATCTATTCCTAACAAGAATAAGTGTTGATGGAAGAAAGTTTTACAATGTTCAGCTCTGGACTCTGTATTGCTTTCCCTTTATCTTTCTTTACTGCATCATTATGATCACCCTTTGGTTAAGTCATCTTCTTAGTCTGCTGAATTCCAACTATCTTGGTACTAGTATCTTGCTGACCTTCCTGCTTTTTAATCTGTCAGACTGTACTTGGTTAGTAGGAGCTGGTACTTTAGTTCTCCACTCTTGAGTAACTCTATCCTTCTTAGGAGGCATTTTAATACTAGTCTTGATCTAAGTTGAGCATCTGTTTCCCACTACTAAGCATTTCTCACAGTAGGTAGGTTTCCAATCATATGTTACACTCTGTAGGAACTTTTTTCCATTTGGTTCCATTACCCACACTTCACTTAGTAGTTCCTTAGTAACATTAACCTCAATAAGCATCCAGGCATATGAGATTCTAGTCTGTTTTGTTATACATTCATCAGCAAATATAGGCTTCCCAATCACACTTGCTATTCTGCTTAAGGATCCCACACCCCAACATGACATAGAAAATTTAGGAAATTTAGCCCACAAAGGAATGGAAGTAGGAAATTCCTCTGTAAAATCAAAATCTGGGGTCCATGGCTTTAGAATGATAGGTTTACTAGATATGGAATAAGGTCCTACACAAAGGATTTCATGAGTATTGTCCATATTCTTTAATCTGATTATACAATAGCCTTCCTCATGGTCAAATAGGCGAGGTTCTGAAACATGAGACCAGTGAATACCAATATATCTTTTTATCGTATTATACCCCAGTCCATCTCCTAAGATATACGCAATCAAAGCACATTTCCATTTAGATTCTTCTTCTTCCACCTCTACCTTGTCTAATTGGGCTACATGTTCACCATTTACTAACAATGGTGGTATGTATGAGAGTGACATACCATTAGAAGCAATTTTGTTCTTATGAAAGAGTGTATTCCATGGTACCTTAAAATCCTATTTTTTTTTATCATTCCTCATTACCGGAACATCCTCTTTATCAGCTAGGTCACTCTGTATCTGGATTGAAATCTGTGTAATTACTGTTCTATTGGATTGCACTTCCATCCCCTCTGAAACTACTTCTTTTTTTAGGAGATGTAATTGTCAAATCTAGATTCTTAGCTACGTTTGATTGACTTGAAGTTGTTCCAATTGCATATGCAGTTGCTCCTTTACTGAGATCTAAATTTTGAGATGAAATCTAAAGTGAAGCTGGTGGAGTGATTAATGGAGGAGTTTTCTCCATTAATGGCTGATTCGTAGTTAATATCGCTTCTAGTGCTGCTAATGGGTATTTCTGAGGCCTTACCCTTCCTCTACCTCTTCCTCTCACCATGGCTACGAGCTCGGCATACGTTTAACTAACGTGCACCGAGTGCATTTTGGAATAAAAGAATTGCAGGTACCCTAAGTTTATTGTTTGGTTGCATAAGTGTAATTACACAGTTAGATTAAATTTTAAAATTAGTAATTATCAAAACATAAAAGTTAATATAATAAATATATGCTTATAAATTTTTATAAGTATAAATGATATTATATTTTATATTTAAGATGTATATTTTTTTCGTGAATATACATTAATTTAATAATCATATGTTTATAACTAATATTGTAAAAATAATTTATATTTAGATACTTACAAAAATAAAATATAAGAACATTATGAAATTTATGTTTGATAACATAAATTAATATTTACAAATATAATATCATAACATTATTCAAGTGTTTAACAAAATTAATCTATCAATTCTAACTAAAAAATGAATAACATGCAATGTGAGCCAATATTGCGAAAACAAGTGAATTAAAATCATGAATATAACACAATTTCAAAATTCAAAAAAATAACATATGTCAAATTCTAACATAATAATAGTAAGTTCTGGTGTAACTTAATAATTAAGAAACGTGATAAGTTATAGCCACATTCAATAACAAAATTTCACTTTAATTGCATCACTCATTATATGTCAAGTTTGTTAGTGAATCATTATTTCTAATATTAGGAGGTAGTTTTAAAAAAATAGAATAATATAATAAATAATAAATAAAATATAAGCAATTACATAGAATCATAAGAAGTAAATATACATAAATAAAAGATAAATAATGTACAAAGAAAAATATATTTTAATATTTTAAAGGAAATTAAATATTAAAAATAAAAAAATTAAAATAATAGAAATAAAAAGTTGTAAATATAAATTAAAATAAAAATAAAAAGGAAAGAAACTAAAAATTAAACTTGCAATTATATAGTGTAATTAACACCAATTCTCACCTCCCCTTTTGAATCGGAGAGTGTAATTACACCCCTCTAATTATACTCAATTTTATACTGACCAAGTAATTACTTGGACAAACAAATATGCCAAATTGTGTAACTACACCTAATTACATCCAAAACTATTTCCATGATGGCTTTCCAAACAAGCTCTTAGTTATAGACAATTTAATCTTCTAATTGTTGCATTAAATATCCCACCACTCTCGGTTATAAGTTGATATTCCCTCCGTTCCAAAATAAATGATTTTGAGCCTTTTTCTTGTGGTCCAAAATAAATAATTTTTCATATTTTAAGAATTAATTAATTTTTTTTTCCTACATTCCATTTGCTTCTTTTGAGTTTGCACCATTCCATTTGTTTCTTTTGAGAATGAAATTGAGAAAAAGAGTGTTTAACTCAAAAGTTATCAAATATTTTTCGAGCAAATCAATCGAAATAGATCAAGGGTAAATCCTAGTTAAGAATAATTAACTCTAGATCCAAGATGAATAATACGAATTAAAAGACATAGTTGAATATAAATGGTGATGGCGATTATGATCAGATTTAATAGCATAAATAAAGATGCATTAAGTAATAAAAATATGAATAAAAGAAAAGATTCACCCGGTCTTCAGGGGGACAGATCTTCTTTATTTTTATAAGATGAATAATAGACGTGTACAAGAACTTCATGACCCCTTTTGGGATGTGATGAAAGTATTGGATCACATATCCTCTCATTTCTTTGGAGATGTATGTTTACATATTTTGTAGAGAGAGGGAGAGAGAGCCAGCCTCCCTTTTTTACAATGTGACGGTCTTCTTTATGTGACAGGAAATATTTGGTAGAATATTCCTTTTGAGTTTTCCAAAGCAAACCAGATGCTTCATGGCATGTACGTCCACGGCCACTGATGATGGTCCGACCTTGGCGTATACGTCTATGACCGTAGATGACGGTCCGACCTTGGCCTGTACGTTCACGACCGTTGATGATGGTCCGACCTTGGCGTATATGGTCACGACCGTTGATGACGGTCCGACCTTGGCATGTATGTCCACGACCGTTGATGACGGTCCGACCTTGGCGTGTACGTCCACGACCACGACCTCATGCAGAATTTCTCTGATCTAATTTTGACCCATACTATTAGTCCCTCTGTTTATTAAGGTCGTCTCTTGGTCGAGCTCGATGAGTGGACTTCACTAATCATAGTTTGAGAAATTCGGATGGGAAGGTCGAATGTTGATTCGGGCAAGGCCGAATGTTGATTCTAGAAAGTTATTTGTGTCTCAGCATCGAAGGCAACGCATTAGACCAATGTGGCATGTTAGAGAGCACATGGCCTTCTTGATTAGAAATCTTCAATTCTATATTCAGGTATTTCTATAAGATATATGTGTGCATCCTATCAGTTATCATTGCTTAATAAATGTTCTGACTTTCTTAGCCAAATGCTTTGTCGATTTAATGCTAAAAGGCTCTTCTTTGAAGTGATAAATTTCCACGATCATATGAATATATGAGCTATGATATAATAAACTAATCAGGCAGTTAGCGTATTTCATTTCCTTCAGCAGAAAATAGACTCTTGAAGCTCAGAACTAGGCTTATTTTCATACACCTGCATCATTTGGGGCGAGGCCAAATATTGATTCGGGCAAAGCCAAATATTATTTCGGGCGAGGCCGGATATTATTTTGGGCTAGGACGAATATTGTTTCGGGTGAGGCCGAATGTTGTTTCGAGCGAGGCCGAATATTATTTCAAGCGAGACCGATTGTTGATTCGGACGAGGCCGAATATTATTTCGGGCGAGGCCGAATGTTATTTCGTGCGAGGCCGAATATTACTTCGGGCAAGGCCGAATGTTGATTCGGGCGAGGCCGAATGTTGATTCGGACGAGGCCGAATATTACTTCGGGCGATGCCTAATGTTGATACGGGCGAGGCTGAATGTTGATTCTTGCGAGGCTTTCGGGCGAGGCCGAATATTACTTCGGGCGAGGCCCAATATTACTTCGGGCAAGGCCGAATATTACTTTGGGCGAGGCCGACTATTACTTCGGGCAAGGCCGAAATATTATTTCGGGCGAGGCCGAATATTACTTTGGGCGAGGCCGAAATATTATTTCAGGTGAGGCCGAATGTTGATTCGGGCGAGGCCGAATATTATTTCGGGCGAGTCTAAATGTTGTTTCGGGCGAGGTCGAATATCATTTCGACGAGGCCATATTGATTTAGGCGAGGCAGAATATTACTTCGGGCGAGGCCGAATGTTGATTCGGACGAGGCCGAATGTTGATTCGGGGGAGGCCGAATATTACTTCGGGCGAGGCCGAATATTACTTCGGGCGAGGTTGAATGTTAATTCGGGCCTCGGGCGAGGCCGAATGTTACTTCGGGCGAGGCCGAATATTACTTCGGGCGAGGCGGAATGTTGATTTGGGCGAGGCTGAATGTTACTTCGGGCGAGGCCGAATATTGATTAGGAAATATTATTTCGGGCGAGGCCGAATGTCGATTCGGGCGAAGCCGACTATTATTCCGGGTGAGGCCGATTGTTGATTCGGGCGAGGCCAAATATTATTTTGGGAGAGGCCGAATATTACTTCGGGTTAGGCCGAATGTTGATTCGGGCGAGGCCGATTATTACTTTGGGCGAGGCCGAATGTTGTTTCAGGCGAGGCCGAATATTATTTCGGTCGAGGCCGAATTCTTTTTTGCGATGGCCCTTGGCCTTAAAGGGTGTTATTTTGACTTATCGAAATGTTAACCCGTCGTTGTTCGAGTGAGGTCGAACTTTGTTACACTTTGATGGCAAAGGCGCTTAGCCTGAGTCCTAGTTCGAACGAGGTCGAACTTAACGACCTTTGATGGCGAAGGCACTTAGCTTTAACTCAGTTCGAGCGAGGTCGAACTTTGTTACACTTTGATGGCGAAGGCGCTTAGCCGGAGTCCCTGTTTACTTAATTTTGTTTGCATTGGAAAATATGATGTATTTCCTGGGGGAGTCCCAGTTTGCTTAATTTTGCTAGTATTGGAGAATATGATGCATTTCATGTTCGTGTATCTCGGAGAATGCTCCTGCTTCTATTCCATTTAGAGAAATCGTTAGTTAAAACAAAATCAAAGCATTTATTACCTCAGTTTGATCTAGTTCAAAGAAATACTTGCGGGGCAAGCACAATTAGCAGGAAGTGGTGACGTTGAAGTAAAGTCGAGCCTCTCCCAAATTTATCAATGTTTCTTATTCTATTGTTTGTCATCTTCACCTACTGTTTGAGTGATATTGAAAAGGAGGGAGTTTGGCCAGGATTCAACTGCTACAAATTGGCCGGATTTATTCATGACTTCAAGACCACTGACGTTTTCATCAAACTGTAGTATAGAGAAAAATATGTATTTGTATGAAGGAACCCCAGTGGATCCTATAGTTTCCGGCATGAAGCTGTAGTTGTTAAACCCAAACTGGTGTGGCCATCTCTCAAAAGACACATTCTTTAAACTCAAACCTTCACTAATTTTGTGTGCCATGTCCATGAATAGTCCATGAATAGCAGCAGCATACTTCATAATTATCTCTCCCTTTACAGTTATTATCAAACAGTGTTGAGCATTAGTATCTTAGAGGAACAATGTTTTTGAATTTAAGATGAGACATATATATGTGCGTAGACTGATTTTACGTTTTTGGAGAACTCCAAACAGATACGATCTTCTAGTTTTGAATGACATGAGAAACTACTTCACTAGATAAACCAATCATTTGTTCTTTTTGACCAAAAGCAGAGATCCTGCTTCTTTCTTATTGCAAACAACAAAAGGCAGAGAGAGAAATTTAGACTTCACTTTATGCTTGGGTTTATTGGTCATTAGCAAGCAAAAGCTGTGGTAAATGTATGTGTTGCAGAAGCTACACAAGAACTCGCTAGGATTGAATTCTATATCTAGGGAAAACTATAACTTTAACTAGAAAATCCTCACGGACGGCGCTAAATTGTTTGACTCAAAAGTTATCAAATACTTTCTGAGCAAATAAATTGAAATATATCAAGAGTAAATCCTAGTTAAGAATAATTAACTCTAGATCTGAGATGAATAATACGAATAAAAAGACATAGTTAAATATAAATGGTGGCGATTATGATCAGATTTAATAGCATAAATAAAGCTGCATTAAGTAACAAAAATATGAAGAAGGAAAAGATTCGCCCGGTCTTCAGAAAGATGGATCTTCTTTCTTTTCATAAAGATGAATAATAGATGTGTACAAGAACTTCATGACCCATTTTTGGATCTGATGAAAGTATTGGATCACATATTCTCTCATTTCTTTGGAGAAGTATGTTTACATATTTTCTAGAGAGACGGAGAGAGAGCGAGCCTCCTCTTTTTTTTTACAATGTGAATGTCTCCTTTATGCGATCAAAAAGTACAATTTACATGGAATATTCAGTAGAATATTCTTTTTGAGTTTTCCAAAGCAAACCAGATGCTTCATGGCATGTACGTCCACGACTGTCGATGACGGTCCGACCTCGGCGTATATGTCCACGACCGTTAATGACGGTCCGACCTTGGCATGTACGTCCACAATCGTTGATGACGATCCGACCTTGGTGTATACGTTCACGATCGTTGATGACAGTCCAACCTTAGTATGTACGTCCACAACCGTTGATGACGGACCTTGTCATGTACGTTCACGACCACGATATCGTACTGAATTTCTCTAATCTAATTTTGACTCATACAAAGAGCCTATCATCAACATGTAATATATGGTACTAATATCTCGAATAACTCATAGTCTCATACGTTATATAACAGATTAATCCTATTAAAGCTTTTATAAAAAGTGTTATTTTGATACAGAGAATATAAGAAAATCGAGATGTTTGTTTTATATGGCAAGGAGAAGAACTAAAACAGAAGAAAGGACAAAGAGTAACAGTAGTTCGTGGATTTGACACTTAATTATATACATTATAATGTAGATAGCCAATCCAAGAAACCATAGAGGATGGAACACAGATAATACAAAGGCGAATAAATTCGACTTAACTCATATTTAATAGAAATAAAATACGAGTTAACCAACGAAAAATATAAATATTCATATTGATGACATCCAATTTTGTCACTCCTTTCTTACAATAAATCTCCCTGAGCTTCTAAGTAATTAATACATCAAGTACTTTGTTTTCTGGTACTATTTTCCATTTACTATTATCATCATTGGAATTAATACTAGTATTACTATATATATTATTATGAATACTACTAACTGTTATAATATTTACATTTATTATTATCATCATCACTAATTATAAGAATTGCTAGAATTATCATTGAAATTACATTCGTCATTGACATCACTACTATATTTTACCGCCATAAACAAGTTTGTTGCTACTTTATTTTTAAATTCTATAGTTATTATATGTAAGATAAATTTTTTTTAAATACCTATGTCATTAACGAAATTTTGTAATATCAATTAGTAAGCCTAGGAGCTTGAAGAAGTACAAGAAGAAAAGAACCAAATCAAGACCAAAAAGGCCCAATAATCTCACCCTATTTGAGATAGTCATTTTGAATTTCAACAACCCAAATCTTTCATTTTCAGTCACTTCAAATCAGCCCATATAGCAGCCCAAACTCATTTGCAACCCAAGAACCTAAAATAACTAGGGTTCCTACTTTCTCATCTCAAATGTTGCCATCTCCTCTTTCCCCTCTTAGTGTAATTCCAACTTTCTTCTCAACTATGGCAGAAGCTTGCCTTGCCGATTTCAAGTAATTTCTCTGTCCCGTGACTCCTTCTCCTCCCTCTCTCTCCTCTACTATAGATTTAGTCAATACAAGAGGCCAAAATACTTTTAGCATTTTGACTTTCTGAGTCTGAGGCTTGTTCAGATTTGATTCGACTCAAACGTTTCTCTCTGACCAAATCACGTGAATGATTTAATGTTTGGATTCAAACGGGCCACTCGCTCTTCAAATCCCACCCAAAAAATCACCTCTCAAAGCCCTAACCTTTCTCTATAAATACATCTCTAATTCTAGAGACGATGGGATGGAAACACACTCATACACAGCCACATACAACTCATTTGCTACAGCGTCTTTTCTTGAAATATTTTTTTCACTATGACTTTAATCATAGAGTGACTCGAGGTCGCTCATTTTAGTTCGAATCTTTTCATGGCGAAGGAGTAGGTTCGAGATCGATGTCCCAAGTTCGCTGCCCAAAAATAGGTGTACTTTAGAGCAACTGGAGTCCTAATTTGAGACTCTTGCAGTGGAGGTCTCAAACGAGACCCGACACCCATACCCGAGCATGGAGTGAGCACAACACATTTCTTAGAACGCGCCAGATTGCAAAAGAAGATAAGCTAAATGCTTGGGGACGCCTATGGCGTCCTTTTCTTCTTTTCCTTACCCTCTCATCATGGTTATCTCTTACATTGTATAAGTATTGATTTATTTGTGTGTTTTGTGTTTGTTCGTTAAAGCTTAAGAACTGGTAACCAATTGTTTATGTGCTCTGTTGTAGTTGATAGCCCATTTTTTGTTCTTTTTTAAGATATGGACTTGAAGACTTTTAAGTTCAATAACTTATTCACCTTAGCCGTGCTTAGTAGTTTTGATGATATGTGTAACAATCTAGGATAATCAGTCTAAAAGTCTACGTTCTTACTCATGAAGTTTTAAAATTGAAATTTGCCAATTTCTTGGAAATTTTTCTTTGCTAGGTGAAAACATTTGAGGTTGAGAGTTTTGATCGCTAAAAAAAATTTAATAAATATTTCTCTTCAGAAGTTAAGTTCTGTAAACTTCAGTTCAAAATGATTTTACTTAAAAGCAAGCTTTATGAATGGCTAAACAATTAGATATTTCTAATTTGAGCTAGTAACGTTTTTATAAGCTTTGACTCATCTTAGCCTATTTTATCTTTTATCATTCAATTTTTTTTTAAAGATATGAATTACCAAGTCTAAGCCAGGAGTTCTTTGATAATATTACTCTAGTTAATCAATTAGTTGTATTCTATTTATTTACTTTATTAATTAACCTAAGTTTGGCCGGTTAACCGTAGTTAACGGATCATATAGGGTGCCTTAATAACCTTCCCTATAGGATTAATTAGAATTCTTACCCATAATCTTTAAGGTTAAGTAAACCATAGAATAAAGTTATTTTTAAGTACTACTTAGCTAAAATTGGTGTCCTAATTCACCGTTAGAATAATTAGGTGGCGACTCTCTTAGTTAATTAAACCCGCAGAATTAACCAATATGTTATACTCTAGTTTGACCCGTGTTAAAATGAGGTATAACAGCATGGCGACTCTGCTGGGGATTACAGGTTCTAAACCACAACAAATTTAGGTTAATAAGAAAAATAATTTGTGATTGCTATGATGCTTATTTGAATTGCCTTTATGTGATAAACTTTATTTTATTAATTGTTTATCTGGTCTTATTGCTTTATATAAATTGTCATTCCGTTTCACTTCCTCCACTTTTAGAAATTTCACACAAAACACACACGTAGCGGTTACGCGATTTGCGGCTGTGCACTACTAAAACACCTTTTAGGGAAAAGTTCGTGGGTAATTCGATCAGCGGTGCAGTCGACAATCACGGGCTTTCCACTCTCAAGTTGTCCACTTGGGAGCAGATCAGTCTAGTTAACCCACTCTTAGTCAACCTAAGATAGAGCTAAACCAAAACTCGTTTAAGAGCATGCATCATTTTAACCTTAGGTGGCTTAATACCCGAGGTGTGTTAAATCCATTAGTTAACCTTACCTAAATGTCCAAGTGGGTTTTCAACCCCAAGTGATACTTATCATATTTATGTTCATTATTTGAAGGGTAAACATGCCAATTATGTGGATTATTTACTTTAAATTAATTAAATCCTAGTTGAAAGAACATAACTATCTTTTTATAACATGTGTAAAGTTTTCAAATGACATAATCTTGCGGAACAACAAGAAGTTTACACGTGACAAAAATATTTTTATTGTACTTTCTTTAATTTTCTTTACGTAAAAATAAAGAAATGGCTTAAGTGATTCATGTACTTCATTTGCTTTGGAAAAATAAAATTACTTAATTAATTATAATAAATATAATTTATTATACTTTTATTCTTTTGATGAAAATACACCCTCTTTAAAAAAAGTATCTTTAACCATTTATATTTTACTATTTATTTGCTTTTAAAAAAAAAGAATTACTTAATTAATTTATAGAAATGAGATTATACATGATGGCATATTTATCTTCCAAGTAACACGTTAGGCCTACCTCTGGCACAAAGAGGTCCTCACGTATTAGGACGCGCTATTATTTGCTCTTTGGAATGTGTCACATGTTTTGCTTGCCTACTTGCTTACTTGTTTATTTGCTATGTTACTTACTTGACTTTATTATTTTTACTAATATTATCTGTTATTATTTTTTTTTTCAGAAAAGGGGAGTATTAACTATCCAACTTGCTTATATCTTTTATTCGTTGCTTATTCTTATATCATTTTCCTGAATTAATAATAATATTCACCATTATTCTGCGTTTAGCGCTCTTTAACGACTCTAGAGCACCATATTTGTATTTACTTAGGCTCAAATTTCTTTTAGATCTACTCCAATTCTTAGAGTCTAATTAATATATCTTTGGTCTCCCGGTATCTTCTATTTTATAAAGTAAGATGTCTTTCCCATAAACTTTTCAATAGGCGATTCTTCATGAGATCACTCGATATTCGTGCTTTCAACTAGCCTTAAAGATTTTCTTTAAACAACAATGAACATACAACTCCCTATATCAAGATATCATTCCTATTTATTTAAAAACTAGCCTAACCTTTGTAATTAGGTGAAATATTTTGCATGTCTAATTTTCGAGTTATTTTATTTGCGCCCTTTTCTTAAAAATACGGTTACATATTTTTTAAATAAAATATATTGTAACTCATGCCTTACATAATGTTTTACACCTTTAATTCTTTCATGTCTTTTGCACACAAGCATGAACTTCTATCTCTATATAGAATACTTATCTCACAGCTCTATTTTTCTTAAAAATTATTTAGCATTCTACCTATGTTTTAGAATTTCAACCTTCATGCCAATTCTTAGATGTCTAAACTTGCGCAATCTACCGAGCAATAGAAGGTCGCTGTTTGGTCAATTTGCTTTGTCATATTATTCTAAATTTTCTACATATTCAATTCAAGTGTCTGTATCATCTTATTTCGGGTCGTCAAGATTATTCTTCATGCACTCGTTAATTCTAAGTTTTTGCATGTTAGTCGAGGTACTATTCCATAAGTCTCGGAACAGGCTTCGACAACTTTATGATTTGGCAAAAAAAAATGATGAAATATTTTCATGACTACCATATCCTCATCAATTATTTTGACTCTAAGCTTGTCTATATACAAATACAAACAATTTATTTTCAAGATAAAATCACAAATTTTTGGCTCCTTTTATACATAGCCCTATTATAAGACCCGGTTTTGTTGGTTTCTTAGGCACGCATTCTCAAATTTTTTTTTTTTTACCCTTAGCCTTTAATATTTATCTACTCCTTAGTGACTATATATACCTTTTTCCAAAGAGGTTGATTTAAATTAAACATCAAAGCAAATGCAAGTTCAAGGACAATATAACCAACCAAAACACATTGGTTGACCTGGATACGGATGAGTTTGAGTACAAGAAATCCAAATGTACAAGATAAAATTGCTAAGCTTAAGATAGCGCAAATGAAACAAGAAATTGATCGCAGCCGACCTAATTCAACCAATGAAGTTTCAGAAAACTACTCTCTTATTCGCATGCTCGCACCTCTCAATACAAATGCAAGCACTACAATCAATTAAAATAAATGCCTATAGCCCCTTGAGAGTCAAAAAGCAAAAAGATCCAAAGGAAAAGCAGAAGAACTAATTTTGGTCATTTCACTTTCATGTAGCAGAACCGTTAGTGAATATATTTTAAGACTAAGAGATCAATGAATTTTCAACCCAAAAAAAAAACAAAAGAGGATATATCCCTAGATGCCTTATAATTTTTACCCATCTTTTGCTACTTTACGTACCTAAGCTGGAAATAATGTGTTTGAAGCATAAGCATGATTAACAAAGACTTTTATCTCACAATTTCAAGATTACCATTCCCCACCCACTATGTATTTTATTGCAATTTTCTTTTTGTACCAAACTTCGTCGGACCTGATTCCCTTGGTGGGATACGTAGGCAATTCACATCGGATTCGGTCATATTTTAGTAAGATTATCCTTTATGTATGGTGAAACTACGTTTGACTTGATTCCCGTGGTGGGATACGTAGGCAGTCTTTATAAGACTCAGTCTCATTATAGCAAAATTTTCATTTTCAGTTCATGAAAGAAACTTGGGCAAGATTATTGGCGCGCAGGTTGAGTATGCTAAACATGAAATTGTGCCATTGAGTAATCGTTAGAGACTTCATAAAGACTGGGGCAATGTTCTAAAGCATGCTTGAGTCTTGAAATGACAAAAACATGTGCTAGAGCTAAAGCTTTGATGTTTGACATGAGTCAACTTTTCACAAAACTTCAAATCAATTCGCTTCCATGACAAGTCTCAAGCGTTAGAGCCCTCTAGATAACAATTCATTCTCGTCCATCCTTACTGCAACATCGGCCATCATTTCTAGTTTAAGGCTCCTATTTAACATAGCATGAATTAATCTATATACTCTATTATTTTTTATGTATTTACTTCATTATGATTATGCGTTAACACTTTATTTTCGTTTGTATAGTTTTATTCTTCCTTTAAAGGCTACCTAGCATTGAACACTGTTTTGGCTGCAAATCTGCAAAAGGACGAGGCAATAATGACAGACCGATTTGAAGAATTCAACACTAATAAGGGACTATTGCAAGCACAGATCGATGTTACCGAGGCGAATGTGGTCCGAAGAAACGTGTTGGTTAATCTTGGAAACACTTTCGACCTACTTCTAAATATACCTTCTGCTTCCAGCTCAAATCAAAATATTTGCTTAACCATATCTTCTTGCCCAAATCCTACTTATGCAATCTCTCCACAAATACCATTAACTTACACTCCTAATCAAGTTATGATGATGCCCAATATCCAGCCTTCTGCGGTCGCAATTCCTTTTAGGGAACACAAGCATACTTCATAATTATCTCTCCGTTTACAGTTATTATCAAACAGTGTTGAGCATTAGTATCTTAGAGGAACAATGATTTTGAATTTAAGATGAGACATATATATGTGCGTAGACTGATTTTACGTTTTTGGAGAACTCCAAACAGATACGATCTTCTAGTTTTGAATGACATGAGAAACTACTTCACTAGATAAACCAATCATTTGTTCTTTTTGACCAAAAGCAGAGATCCTGCTTCTTTCTTATTGCAAACAACAAAAGGCAGAGAGAGAAATATAGACTTCACTTTATGCTTGGGTTTGGGTATAGGATTTTTTCAGAAAGCTTTGACATGTGGTGCATGAAGAATTTATTAGTCATTAGCAAGCAAAACCTGTGGTAAATGTATGTGTTGTAGAAGCTACACAACAACTCGCTAGGATTGAATTTTAGATCTAGGGAAAATTATAACTTTAACTAGAAAATCCTCATAGACGGCGCTAAATTGTTTGACTCAAAAGTTATCAAATACTTTCTGAGCAAATAAATTGAAATAGATCAAGAGTAAATCCTAGTTAAGAATAATTAACTCTAGATCTGAGATGAATAATACGAATAAAAAGACATAGTTGAATATAAATAATGACGATTATGATCAGATTTAATAGCATAAATAAAGCTGCATTAAGTAACAAAAATATGAATAAAAGAAAAGATTCTTCCGGTCTTCAGGAAGGCGGATTGTCACGACCCCAAATCCGGTCGTGATGGCGCCCAACACACTGCTAGGCCAGCCCGACCAATTAACAACAATCACGGAGCCATAAGCTCACTTTATCCAATTTAAGCATACGGAAATAATTCAATAGTGATAGATACATATTAAAAACAGGGAACCAAGTCCCAAAATATACCAACTCCCATAGACTGAAGGGTCAAGAGTCATGAGCCTCTAATGAACATAGTGTAATAATGGTTTACAAGATACCAAGTGCGAAAAGAGATATCAATACAAAATCAAAAGACAGTAAGAAGGAATATCGGGTCCTGTGGACTCTGCAGCTACCTCGAATATCCCACAGACGTCGCCTCGAACAGCTACCTGATCACTGCTGAGAGGTACCTGGATCTGCACACAAGGTGCAAGGAGTAAAATGAGTATTTCCAGACTCAGTGGTAATGAACAGGGGTAAGACAACGTAGATAAGAAATCATAATATAGCACTATGTAAATCCTTAATCAAATACCCTGCAACAGTTTCAATATCAATAGTAACTGTACCAACAAGTACCAACAAACAGTATAACAGCTATCGGATGTAGCTAAATGCAATGCAATGCATGAAATGACCGCTAAGGCGCATAGCCCAATCCGATTTGGGTACCCGTGCTCATTGTGGGGGTTCAAACTCCGGAGGGGCTCCTACAGCCCAAGCACAATATCACTGCGGCATGCAGTCCGATCCAACATATATACCGCTGCGGCGCGCAGCTTGATCCACTACCAATCAGCTAATATGCAAATACAGCCTCGCAGGCTCAAAAGTAGTTTTGCAAACTCTTTTATCATTTTTCAGTTGGAAAACAGTAATATCAAGTTCCAAAGATTGGAAATAGCATGATAACAGAAATAGGTGTGGACTGGTAGTAAACTAGCATGTCAATATCATAAGACAATGATAACGATCCTCGCGGGATCCAATAATTGGCTCACAGCCCACAAGTATACTCAACCGTCCAAGAAGGAGGTTCAACGGCGCAAGATTAGCCAATATCACAATATAGTATGCAACCATCCGAGAAGGAGGTACGACGGCTCAAGAATAGCCTAATATCATAACACAGTGCCAACAAGTCGAACTAAGCCATAGTCCCCAATCATAATCGACCCTGCTGTCACGACCCCAAATCCGGTCGTGATGGCGCCCAGCATATTGCTAAGCCAGCCTGACCAATCAATATCAACCACGGAGCTAGAAGCTCTCTTTAGCCCATTTAAGCATATTAATTCACGAAATAACAGCGATACATATAACGAAAACGGGGAACCAAGTCCCATAATACATCAACTCCCATAGACCAAAGGGTCAAGAGTCATGAGCCTCTACTGAACATGAGTGTATAAAGGTTTACAAGATACCAAGTGCGAAAAGAAAAGTCAATGCAAATCAAGAGACAGTAAGAAGGAATATCGGGTCCTGCGGACTCTGCAGCCACCTCGAATATCCACAAATGTCGCCTCGCACAGCTACTGGATCACTGCTGAGAGGTACCTGGATCTGCACACAAGGTGCAGGGAGTAAAATGAGTACTACCAGACTCAGTGGTAATAAACAAGGGGTAAGACAACGCAGATAAGAAATCCGCAATAAAGCACTATGTAAAGCTGTAATCAAATACCCTGTCACAGAATCAATATCGACTGTACCTGTACCAACAAGTACCAGCAAAACAGTATAACAGTTAGCAGATGTAGCTAAAATGCAATGCAATGCATGATATGACCGCTACGGTGCGTAGCCCGATCCAATTTGGGTACCCGTGCTCACTCGGGGGGTGTGCGGACTCCGAGGGGCTCCTTCAGCTCAAGCACATATCACTGCGGCGTGCGATCCGATCCAACATGTATACCGTTGCGGCGCGCAGACTCGATCCACTACCAGTCGACTAATATGCAAATGTACAACCTCGCAGCTCAAAAGTAGTTTGAAACATCTTTTATCATTTTTCAGCTTAAAAACAGTAATATCAAGTTCCCGAGATTGGAAATAGCATGATAACGAAAATAGCTACGGATTGGTAGTAACAAACATGTCAATATGATAAGACAATGATAACGATCCTCGCGGATCCAATAACCGGCTCACGGCCCACAAGTATACTCAACCACCCAAGCAAGGGGTTCAACGGCTCAAGAGTAGCCAATATCACAAGTATAATATGCAACCATCCGAGAAGGAGGTTCGACGGCTCATGAATAGCCTAATATCATAACACAATATCAACAAGTCGGACTAAGCCATAGTCCCCAATCACAATCGACCCCGCACTCACAAGAGAGTACGTGTCTCGCCGCTATACAGCGTCACAAAGTGGTATACCGGGGTTTCGAACCCGCTGGTCATCACCCACATCTATTACGCACCTCAATACGGCACGACGACTACTCCGTAATGCCCTTGCCACGAGAATCAAGCTTCGTACGCGTAGAATCTGA
Organism: Nicotiana noctiflora; assembly: GCA_032618575.1. Lineage (NCBI taxonomy): Eukaryota > Viridiplantae > Streptophyta > Magnoliopsida > Solanales > Solanaceae > Nicotiana > Nicotiana noctiflora. The sequence goes on along the minus strand of JASVEL010010870.1, from coordinate 3,056 downwards.
TCAAATACAGTAGAAACACAACAAATTAGGCCAATGGGACGACACCCAATCAAGACAACTCAATTTACATCAAAATTCCCCAAAGTTGTCAAAACCCGACTTTCGGTACGCTTGTCGAAAAATTACAAAAGTCACATATTCGGAACCCTCATCTCAATACGAGTCTAAGCATATCAATTTTACCAAATTCGGACTCCATTTGCCCATTCAAAACCTTGATTTTCTAAAGTTCAAGCCTAGGGCTAAATCCTCCATAAATTACCCCAAATTCCTCCATTTTCATGATATAATTGCATAATATTATCAATACTAATCATAGTTTAAGTCCATAGTTGATTGCCTGATGATTTCCCTTGAGTTTCTCTTCAAAATCGCCCAAATCGCCTCTAAAGCCGAGACCCAAATGTGTGAAATGTTTCTGAAATTTTCTAACTTCCGATACACTTAACTCACTACGATTTTCGCTTCTGCGGACCATTTTCCGCCCCTCCGAAACCGCTTCTGCGACCAAATGGTTGCTTCTGCGAACCCAGGCCTACTTGGCCAATTCCGCTTCTGCGAGAAAAGGACCGCCTACGCGCGTCCGCTTCCGCGATTGAACCCCCGCTTCTGCGAAAACTCCCGCTTCTGCGCACCAAAGTCCGCTCCTGCGGACTCGCCCGAGCGGTCAAGAATCCGCTTCTGCGGACTTTCCCCTTTTCATCAAGTCCGCTTCTGCGGTCACCCACTCGCACCAGCGACGCCGCTTCAGCAGAAAGGATTCCGCTTCTACGAAAATAAGCGCTTATGCGCTCCTCAGTCTGCTCCTGCGGATTCGCCTCCGCGCCCACATTTCCGTAGGGGCGAAAATGACAGAACCAGAATACTTCAACCTGCAATTTCCATGATTTTATTCCGTTTAACCATCCGAAAACACCCCGAGGCCCCCGCGACCTCATCCAAACACACCAACACACCCTAATACCTTATTCGAACTTGTTTCAAATCCTCAAAACGCGTCTAACAACATCAAAAATCTATAATTCACATCGAATTCAAGCCTAAATTCCTTAAAACTTTCCGAATTACACATTCAATCAAAAACCCGACCAAACGACGTCCGAATGACCTGAAATTTTGCAGGCACATCCAAAATCACCTAACGGAGCTACTGCAACTGTTAGAATTCCATTCCGACCCCCGGATCAAAATCTTACCTATCGTTCGGATTTCGCCAAAATTCAACCTTAGCCAATTCAAGCCTATTTCTACACCGGGCCTCCAAATTCAATTCCGATCGCTCCCCTAAGTCACAAATTACCTCCCGGAACTAACCGAATCATCAGAATCCGATTCCGAGCCCTCTAACCAAATAGTCAACTCCGGGTTGACTTTCCTTATTTAAGTTTCCTTCACAAAGGCTATATGCCTCATTTTCAATCCAATTCACTCCTAACTCACCCGATAGACTTTAACACTGATATAAAAGCATAAAACATACAATTTCAACATAACGGGGTGGTAATTCCCGTAACAACGGGCCGGTTCGTCACATTCTCCCCCTCTTAAGCAAACGCTCGTCGTCGAGCGGGTCAAGAAACATACCTGAAGTCTCAACCAAGTGAGGATAACTGCTCCGCATCTCCCGCTCGATCTCCCAAGTGGCCGCCTCCACGGGTCGACCTCTCCACTGAACCTTAACTGCTGCAATCTCCTTAGACCTCAATTTTCTCACCTGCCGTCCCAAAATGGCAATAGGCTCCACATCATAGGATAGATCACCATCAAGCTGAATGGTACTGAAGTCTAATACATGAGACGGATCTCCAATGTACTTCCGGAGCATAGACACTTGGAATACTGGATGGATGCTGGATAAGCTGGGCGATAAGGCTAACTCACATGCCACCTCTCCAACCCTCCTGAGTATCTCAAAAGGTCCAATGTACCTAGGACTCAACTTTCCTTTCTTCCCAAACCTCATGACACCCTTCATAGGTGAAACCTTCAACAATACTCGGTCACCAACCATGAAAGACAACTCTCGAACTCTACGGTCCGCATAACTCTTCTGACGAGACTGTGCTGTACGAAGCCTCTCCTGGATCAACTTCGCTCTATCCAGAGCGTCCTGGACTAACTCAGTCCCTATCAATCTAACCTCACCAGGCTCAAACCATCCCACGGGGGATCTACACTGCCTGCCATACAATGCCTCATACGGGGCCATCTGAATACTCGACTGATAACTGTTGTTGTAGGCAAACTCGGCAAGTGGTAGGAACTCATCCCACGAACCACCAAAGTCAATCACACAAGCTCGCAACATATCCTCCAAGATCTGAATAGTGCGCTCAGACTGTCCGTCTGTCTGGGGGTGAAATGTTGTACTCAACTAAACCCGTGTACCCATCTCTCGCTGAAATGCTCTCCAAAACTGAGAAGTGAACTGAGTACCCCTGTCGGATATGATAGACGCTGGAACTCCATGCAACCGAACAATCTCTCGAATAAAGATCTCAGCTAACCGCTCCAAGGAGTACGTAGTGCACACAAGAATGAAGTGAGCTGACTTGGTCAGCCTATCCACAATCACCCAAACTGAATCAAACTTCCTCGCCGTCCGAGGGAGTCCAGTAACAAAGTCCATAGTGATCCTTTCCCACTTCCACTCTGGAAAATCAATATGCTGAAACACGCTACCAGGCCTCTGATGCTCATACTTGACCTGCTGACAGTTAAGGCACCGTGCTACATGTCTAACAATGTCCATCTTTATCTTTCTCCACCAATAATGCTGTGTCAAGTCTTGGTACATCTTCGCGGCACCTGGATGGATAGAATACCGCGAGCTATGGGCCTCCTCCAGAATCAACTCCCTAAGGCCATCAACATTGGGCACACATATCCGGCCCTGCATCCTCAATATGCCGTCACTATCAATGGTGACATCCCTAGCATCATCATGTTGAACTCTGTCCCTAAGGACAGCCAAATGTGGATCATCATACTGGCGCTCACGAATACGATCATATAGAGATGACCGAGATACAACACAAGCCAATACCCGGCTGGGC
>JASVEL010010869.1:0-128562 GCA_032618575.1 Nicotiana noctiflora | reverse complement strand
CATCGACCAACTAATCGACGCCATCGCCGGACATGAGCTATTAAGTTTCCTGGATGCCTATTCCGGCTATAACCAAATTCTGATGGCTGAGGAAGATCAGGATAAAACCACCTTCATCACCCACCAAGACACCTACTGCTACAGGGTGATGCCCTTTGGGCTAAAGAACGCGGGAGCTACCTATCAAAGGTTGGTCACTAAAATGTTCAAGGAGAAACTTGGGAAAACCATGGAGGTTTACATCGATGACATGCTAGTCAAATCAACGAGGAAGGAAGATCATATCGATCACTTGCGAGAGGCCTTCGAGATACTAAACAGTTATGGAATGAAGCTGAACCCCCAAAAATGTGCTTTTGGCGTGGTGTCCGGGAAATTACTTGGTTTCCTCGTGTTAGAAAGAGGGATCAAGGTCAACCCCGACTAAATCAAGGTTATTGCCTCGATACCCGAGGCACTTACCAATAATAAACATGTTCAGAAGTTGATAGGCCGAATAGACGCCCTCTCTCGTTTCATCTCCCGGTCGTCGGACAGATGCCACAAATTCTTCAGTGTGTTGAGAAAAGATAAATGGTTTCACTGGAATGACGAATGCGTCAAAGCCCTCCAAGAGTTGAAAGCGTACTTGACGTCCCCACAACTGTTGGCAAAGGCAGAACCAGGCGAACCCCTACTGATATATCTGTCCGTCTCAGAAGTTGCGGTCAACGCAGTGCTCGTCCGCGAACAAAAAGGTACGTAATCACCTATCTATTACATTAGTAAGACTCTAGTGGACGCCGAGATTCAGTACCCACACCTTGAGAAATTGGAATTGGCATTGGTCACGGCTTCCTGAAAGCTGAGACCCTACTTCCAATGCCACCCCATCCGAGTAGTGACCACCTTTCCTCTAAGAAGCATCCTACACAAGACCGAACTATCGGGCCGTCTCGCAGAGAAGGAGGCCCTGCAAACGACTCCTAACATCGACCCATGGATACTCCACATCGATGGGGCCGCGAACGCCTAAGGATCGGGACTGTAACTCATTCTCGAAGTCCCTACGGGCGAAGTCATTCTCCAGTCCATACGATGCCCCGAGATGACTAACAATGAGGCGGAGTACAAAGTTGTTATTGCAGGTTTAAAACTAGCCACCAGGTATGAGGCCTGCCGACTGATCCTGCATTGCGATTCATAACTTGTGGTAAATCAAGTCGCCGGGACTTATCAAATCAAAGAGCAAAGGCTACAGAAATATCAAGTCGAGGTCTGTAAACTGATGGCCCAATTCGACGAGTGTCGCTTCGAACAAGTTCGTAGGGTACATAACACCGAAGCCGACGGGCTGGCTAAATTGGCCGCAACGGCCACTAACCTGAACAAAGAGAGCACCGTCACCCTCATGCACTCCGCCATCGACCACAACAAGGTATTCTCTCTGCACCTGACTTGGGACTGGCGCAATCAGTTTGTGTCATACTTGCAGGAAGGGCACCTGTCACACGATAAAAAAATAGGTAGCAAGATACTGCCTCATGAATAATGATCTCTACAAAAGAACTTTTGGAGGGCCCCTGGCTAAGTGCCTAGGACCTAACCAGACGACGCCGGTGCTAGAAGAGGTCCATGAGAGCTATTGCGGTGCCCATACCGAAAATCGAGCACTCGTACGGTGTCTAATACAGGCCGGATATTACTGGCCTACCATGAAAAAGGACGCGGTAGAATACGTCCGGTGATGCGAAAAATGTCAAAAGTTCGCTCCCATGATACATCAGCCAGGAGAGCCCCTCCACTCGGTCACATCCCCATGGCCCTTCATCAAGTGGGGAATGGACATAGTCGGACCGCTACCTGTCGGACAAGGAAATGTACGTTTTTATTAGTTTTAACTGACTACTTTTCTAAGTGGGTAGAAGCAGGTGCCTACGTTCAGATCTGCGAGCAAGAAGTCATAGCCTTCATATGGAAAAACATCATATGCACACTTCGGCATCCCCAAAGAGATAACGTGTGACAACGGACGACAGTTCATAGGACAAAAGACAACCGACTTTTTCGACAAATGGCGCATCAAAAGAATACTCGCAATGCCATATCATCCGGCTGCCAATGGTCAAGCAGAATCGTCCAACAAGACTATATTAAACATCCTGAAGAAAAAACTCGAAGACGCCAAAGGATTATGGCCCGAATTGCTGCCAGAAGTACTGTGGGCACATAGAACTACCCCCAAATCCTCCATAGGAGAGACTCCCTACTCATTGGTCTACGGGACGGATGCCATCATACCAGTCGAAGTCGGTGAACCAAGCCTCAGATACTCGCACACAAGCGGAGATAAGAATGACGCGAGCCGACTACAAGACTTGGACGAAGCCGAAGAAAGAAGAGAAATGGCCCACATTAGATTAGTGGCCCAAAACAGCTGGTCGAGAGACACTACAACAAAAGGACGAAAATTCGTCCACTCAAGACAAACGACTATTTGCTAAAAGCCAAACATTGGCATCCAAAGATCCCAACGAGGGGAAGCTGGGCACCAATTGGGACGGGCCGTACAAACTCATCGTAGCAGCAGACAAAGGCTCCTTCAAGTTAGAAATCATGGACGGAAAGATACTCCAAAACAACTGGAACATCTCACACCTCAAATGCTTCCACTTCTGAAAGGCATCCCCCAAGCCGTACTCTTTTTCCCTCATTCGAATTTTGTCCCAATTGGGTTTTCTCGGAGAGGTTTCTAATGAGGCAACGAAGGAGATGCCCGAAATCGTTTACAAGGCTATTTTGATACACCAAGCGTACCACCAACCGGCACAAATGATGCATCACAGGGACTAGGGCTACGACCATAATGTATAAAGGGCTACGACCATAATGTGTAAGGCCACTGCCACCTCCAATGAATGAAAGGCTACGGCCATCTCCAATGAATGAAAGGCTACGGCCACCTCCAATGAATGAAAGGCTACGGCCATCTCCAATGAATGAAAGACTACAGCTATCTCCAATGAATGAAAGGCTACGACAACCTCCAATGAATTAAAGGCTACGGCCACCTCCAACGAAAGGAGAGGCTACGGCCTCCTCTAGTTAAAACAAAAGGCTAAGACCTTAACGACGAAAGGAGAGGCTACGGCCTCCTCCAGTTCAAACAAAAGGCTAAGTGCCTTCGACATTAAAGTATATGTTCGACCTCGTTCGATCCAGGACTTAGGCTTAGTGACTTATCCATAAAAATTTATATAAGTTCGACCTCGCTCGAACTAAGACTCGGGCTAAGTGCCTTCGCCATAAAAGTCTATATAAGTTCGACTTCGCTCGAACTAAGACTCAGGCTAAGTGCCGGCAACATCAAGGTATAGGTTTGACCTCGTTCGATCCGGGACTCAGGCAAAGTGCCTTCTCCATAAAAATTTATATAAGTTCGACCTCGCTCGAACTAAGACTCAGGCTAAGTGCCTTCGCCATAAAAGTCTATATAAGTTCGACCTCGCTCGAACTAAGACTCAAGCTAAGTGCCTTCGACATCAAGGTATAGGTTCGACCTCATTTGATTCGGGACTCAGGCTAAGTGCCTTCTCCATAAAAATTTATATAAGTTCGACCTCGCTCGAACTAAGACTCAGGCTAAGTGCCTTCGCCATAAAAGTCTATATAAGTTCGACCTCGCTCGAACTAAGACTCATGCTAAGTGCCTTCGACATCAAGGTATAGGTTCGATCTCGTTCGATCCAGGACTCAGGCTAAGTGCCTTCTCCATAAAAATTTATATAAGTTCGACCTCGCTCGAACTAAGACTCAAGCTAAGTGCCTTCGCCATAAAAGTCTATATAAGTTCGGCCTCGCTCGAACTACGACTCAGGCTAAATGCCTTCGACATCAAGGTATAGGTTCGACCTCGTTCGATCCGGGACTCAGGCTAAGTGCCTTCGCCATAAAAATTTATATAAGTTCAACCTCGCTCGAACTAAGACTCGGGCTAAGTGACTTCGCCATAAAAGTCTATATAAGTTTGACCTCGCTCGAACTAAGACTCGAGCTAAGTGCCTTCGACATCAAGGTATAGGTTTGACCTCGTTCGATCTGGGACTCAGGCTAAGTGCCTTCGCCATAAAAATTTATATAAGTTCGACCTCGCTAGAACTAAGACTCAGGCTAAGTGCCTTCGCCAAAATTTTGTTATAAGTTCGACCTCGCTCAAATAGAGGGCTACGCCCCGAATAGTACGAAAATAAAAACAAAGGAAGGATAATAAATTACTCTGTAGAAGTTGATAAAAGTTTCTTTATTGAATATGGTTACAAAGCTACAATGGAATACGAATTACAAATATATACAAGTCCTATCTAACTACCAAGACCCCCGTCGCCTCCCTCCGCTCTAGCGGCACCATCCTTACCCTCGTCCTGGAACATCCTCTCGATCCAGGACCCCCGGTGCCAAGCTGGTCTGCCTCTGCGAACGAGCTGCCCGTCTGAACTGGAGAATCAGGGTCGTACCCACAGGCTTCACGAGCTACCCTGACCAGGCGGTGCTGATCATTAACTTCCGCTTCGATGGCTCTACCAGCGGCCAGCAGTTCCTCGAACACGGTCCGCCTCGCCTCGGCATACACAAGCATGTCTTGGGCTTCGCAAGACGAGTCGCCAACTGGGGTAACGGCCTCCACTTGCTGAGGGACCGCCGCACTAGCCGAAGCTGCCTGAAGCTCGGCCGACAGGGCGTCAACCTTGGCACGTAGCTCGCCCGCCTCTATAATCGCTATGCGACCGAGATCCAGTTCCCCCTCCCGCTGCTGGAGAAGATCATCCAGTTCAGCGTTCCGGGTTATGGCGGCCATCAGATCTACGTCTTCCTTTTCGAGTTGGGCCGTCCGCTTGCGCAACTATTCCTCCATCGCCTGCAGGCTCTCATGGAAGACTCAGAAATCAGGGTCTTAGGTATAGCAGTCCGCAAGCGTCTTGTGCTTGGCTCGGACCTCTTTGTACTTCTTCGATGCCTTCCGGAGGGTAGCAATTTTCTTTCGATCCCCCCGGCTCCGCTCGACCTCCAAAATAAGGGTCTGAAAAGATAAGGAAGAAAGAAAGAAAACAAGTCAAAACCTTGAAAGAAAGGAAAACAAAATGACACAATGACAGAGTCATACCTGCAGAACGGCACCGGTAACTCGATGAGATAAGTCTCTGTCGCTTACCGTCTTCAGAGACTCCGCCTCGGCAGCGCCGCACAACAGGGACATGTCCATCGCGACCTGCTCGCATTCCAGCAGCAGGTTATACCCCGTGTGGATCATGATCCGACGGCTGCAGCCCGCCTCCATCATGCACACTCGGTCATGCTCCCACTGAGGCACGTCCGCAGGTTCAGAAGTCGCCTCCACACCTTCCGACGACGGCACGCCCACAGGTTCGGAGGTCGGCTCATCGGCAGTTGCTCCCTCATCTGCGGCCCCACCGGCGATAGCCGGAGCGCTTTCATCCACGACATATGGAGGAGTAGCGTCCAACACGACTGCCCTCAAAAGCGTCACCCTCTCCGACCGGATGGCGTCAGCCATAAAGACCGGTCTCGAGTCAGGGCGGCGAGTTACTACCTCCCTTTGTTCCACTGCCACTCCCTTTCTAAGGAGCAACCTACGCCTCTTCCGCTCCAACGGTTCATCATCCGATGGAGTGCCCTCTTCAACAACAGGGGACGAAGGCGTAACGTCCACCCCGGGTGCCAGGTCAACGACCGGTTCGGGCACAGAACGAGAAGGTCCAGGAAGGTCGGCTAAGACAGACTCCCGGATGACATGGTCATGTTCCGAACGGACGGCCTCGGCAACTTCGTCACTGGGAGCTACTACGTCCGCTCAACCCGCTTTAAGCTGAGCAGTCTTGGGGGAACCTTCCCTTATAACAAACACAAGTTCGATTTCCGACGGTGGGGAGCTGGCAGCATGACGTCTCGGTCTTTGCGATATGTTTCGAGCTGCCAAAAACAAGTAAATAGAGTGTCAGGTGTAAAGGCACCTAAATAAGCGGCAAAGTGGACGAATTAAAACCATACCTGGAAGGCCGTATTTAAGGGTGAAGGCGGCCATGTCCTACACTCTTCAGCATAGGGGATCAGCCGTCTCACCCATGCCCTTATGTCAGGAACGGATTGAGGCGTACACGCCCTCACTGCATATACAGAATACAGTAAGTGTGAGTATCTAAAAACAACAGAAAGCCATGCAAACGTAAAGACGTTAATTACACAGGTCGATAATTACAATTGTCATTCCATGCCTCCGAAAACTCGGCCGTGTCCGCCACCAGGTCCGAGGTACGGATGAAGAAGTATTTTACCCAAATTGGCGGTTGGGCTTTTCATCCGCCTCGATGACTAAGCTTTTCGTCCCGCGGTTCTTTAGTTGCAGCATTTTCCCCCTCAAAAAGCCGAGGCTGAACAGCTGCAGCATGTGATGGACAGTGACGTCCACACCGGCTCTCTCCGCATACGTCGTCAATATCCGTCAGATCTTCCACGTGTACTGAGTGAGCTGGGCCGGGAAAATATTGTAAAATCGGCACAACTGCTCCGCCAACGGGTAGATTGGGAGTCCACATCCCATTATGAACGGATACTCATAGATGGCGCAGAACCCCGGCCTGTGAACGTAGACCAGGTCCCTCCCGGCCGTATGCATCACCACCGCCTCCGGTATCCGATAAGCTACCCGGAGGTCATGAAGAAGAGTCACAGTATATATGGATCTCTCCCATTCGGGGTTCTCCGACGGCATTGAGAAATCCCTCCGAACATGTAGTTCGCGAGGGAGGAGGTTTTCCACAGTCAAAGGGACAAGAGGTTTACGAACCTTCTTGCCACCCTTTGACTACCGGGAGGCTCCGAAAGCAGCATCAACCTCTCCCGGTTCCCGGCGACGGTTACTCTTAGCCATTTCTTGCAGTGTTGTTGTATATACTAAGGAGGCATTAACAAGAACACAAGGAACAGAGGAAAAGGTCGCAAGTTATATGGAAACAAAAAGATTATGAGCAAGAGATTTCTGATGATCTATAGAGTGGAAAGCCTTGAAATTGTCCTCTATTGATAATGAGTCGTTGCGCGAAATTCGAAGAGTTTTTGCACCGAAAAAGAGGCGGGAAACCGAAACGTCAAATCATCTTTATGACCTACATTGAAAACAACAGTACTTATGACGCACGCCGTCAGCAGGCGACGTTTCAAAAGAACGTGCCACGTGTGTGCGTGTATACCAACCCAATATGGGTCGGCCTTATCCGCCCATTGCAGATGCGCTTCGAACACATCTCCAATAGGCGAAGGGACTATCTGTATGGGGGCAAATCAGATATAAAATAAGGCAAGAGTGTACATACGCATGGCCGACTCGGATGCAGTACAGGCCGGGGCCGCTTCCTTACGAGGCCGACGACATTTGGAGACGTCGTCCCTCAAGGCCGCATGGTGAGAAGGATATGTCACCGTCCATAGCGACGCGTCGACGAGTCAGTCCAGGTGGACGTCCCCGACCCCCCTTTCCTTGTATTTCCGCTGCAATAGTAGTAGCCTTAGGGCAGTGTAATATGCTGGCGAGGGGACCGCTCCTCTATATAAAGGAGGGTCCCCCTCATTTGTAACACAAGTATTATTGATCATTAATAATACAACTCTCTCTCTCTACCATTTTTCTCTCTACTGTTATCATTCTACTGCTCATTTGTTCTTATACTTGATTAAAATTTATCATCATTTCATAAGGGTAACATTTATACGAATCCAACGATCGATCTTCAACATATATTACCATTGATTCCAATTGACCCTTCATTTATATTGATTGATTTGCTGAGGAGTGTTCAACAACTTTTGAGTCAAACAATATTATTACTCATTATTGTTATTGTTTTTACATTTATTTTTTGTTTCTTACGATATTGATATTATTTTTCTGGCTTCTTTGCTGTCACTAATTCATTGTCTAGTGTTAATTTTCTTCTTGAATCGAGGGTATTTCGGAGGTAAGGTCTGTGTACACTCTATCCTCCCTAGATTCCACTTGTGGGATTTTATTGGGTTGTTATTGTTATTATTTGTAGTGCAACGTTAGCACGGGGTATTGTAGGATAAATTACTTTACCCTGTACATTTTCTCGCTGTCAGTAATTTTCAAAGTCATTGTTTGTAATACCCCACACTTTAGATAGAGTTTCACAGCGGCAAAACACAAGAGGGATGTTGGGTATATAAGTTAATAAGCTTTAGACCCTAGTGACGCGTCTTAAACTCGTGAAGGTCTAGGCCCAGAGCAGACAATATCACTACTGGGCTGAGTTTTACTGATGATATAAGAGCTAAGTCCATAAGGAAGGTGTATGTAATACCCCACACTTTAGACAAAGTCTATATGTTAACAAGCAGTGTCAAAAAAGAACAAGAAACGATGGTATATAATTCAAAGAGAAGTGCTGATCATTTGAGAATCTTTTTGGCTCCACAGTATCCTTTCTGATAAGGAAACTTCATCAACGTGCAGAGAACCAAAGGTTAGTATATTAGATCCGTCACTTCAAGGTTGTTGTTAACAACGATTCCTCATTAAAGAAAATGGGAAATACGAGAAGCTTAAGTTTTCGTAGTTGAAACGTTTTTTAAATCTGCGAAGGTTGACTGAGTTGGTTGGGTGACTTGATTTCTCACATGGAAGACCTGTGAATGATTCCCTCACCAGCTGTCTCCTAGCTCGTCGCGGCAGATTCCCCTCACCACCAGTCCGTTTCTGTATGGTTTGCGAGCTATTGCAAGCAGAAAGTGATGACCACATCAAACCATGAGTACCTCTACCTTCCGTCTGAGAATAAAGAACATCAATTTAACACGCTTTTACCAACCTGGGCATTTGACTAGCATCAAAAGTCACCTGCAGAATATTTTGAAAAGTATATTGTTGCTTATTCCTTGCTGCATACGCTTGGAAACGTCTGTTATTGTATTTTCTTTCGTATAAAAGTGGATAACAATAACATTATTTTCAACTATAAACGATCTCATTCTGGAGATCAGCTGATGGAAAAGAATTCAAATCCCAAAAGACCAGCTGCTTCATGCAGCAAAGAGAAGCAAATTATGAAGAGCGATAAAGCTGCAGCAAAGCGCGGACGCTTCAACCGCTGCCTCTCTTTCATGGAAATCTCAATTGATACTGGAATGAAGTTGAAACATCTTGATTCAAAGAAGTTCAAGGAAGAAATCAAGAAATGGGCTAAAACCGTTGTCACTTATGCCCGCCAAGTCAGTGGCCGTTTTGGGAGCTCTCGTAGGAGTTGATACAACAGTTAGATATTAACAAGTTGATCAACATCCTTTTTAGCAAATCAGGCAGAGTACTGTTTGAGAGATCACGTCAAATAAGGTATGCACAGCAACAGAAAGAGGAAACAGCTGCCTCGTCTGCTCTCTGCCAAAATCAAAGAGCAGCGTAACAGAAACAAATCAAAGCAGAGAATGCTTTAAACCATAAATGCAGCGAGACAATACAAATCCAAGAGGCTGTGGTGTGTGTAACGTTTCTCTTTTGATCGTCCAGTTCTCTGTATATAATTTGCTCGGTACAAAAATGTACTCTATTCTGTAGCAACTTTATGCAAATTTGCGTTTTTCTTTTTTACGAGTCAAATTGCTTTTCGTGCGAAACTGGATCATATGAAATGTCATAGAGCAAAGACCCTGTGTTAGGGATTATAATCGAAATACACTCTGCTTATTTATTTCCTGGCATCTCCTCATATTCAGCACTAAATCCCTGAAGGAAATATGCCTTCACCTCTCTTTTTCTCTCTTTAATATTTCTGTGGTTCAGGATGAGGCGATGATGAACATTAATACATGATATGAGATGGTATCCAAGTCTATCTTCTCAATCAAATACAAAACTTCTTTACATCAAAGTAAGAAAACAGCACTTTACACTGGGCACCTAAAATCCACTAACAAGAAATTTAAACATTGCACAATCACACACAGCTCAAAATCGTCATATCTGCTTCCACGCCTGCCTTTAAATCTGGTTTTGGGGAGAAGGGGAGGGAAGGTGACACCGCACTGTGGATAGGAACAGGCCACTCGTAAGTCCTTCAACATATTCACTATTCATCTTTTTTAAGTTCAGCATTCATTTTTTCACCAGAAATGCTCCTTAAAAGCTGCCTGGAGCACATATCATGTACATGAGTTGCATTCTTCATCCGATTAGCCCTTATCCAGGCTGGCTCCTATTCAAAATGGCAAGAAATGAGCAATGATCTTTAGTCACAAAGGTACATGTAATTTCTGAGATTAGTCTGGCTACTAGAAATCATACCTCTGGAACAATGCGTGAGAACACAAATTTTATAAGCAAAAGCACATGCTCCATAATGAGAATAGCAGCAAGTCCAGGTGATATTTTCCATTGTCCGTCACGATCATATAGGCAAACGAGGAGGATGCAATTTGTACATATTGACATGACAATCAGAAACTGAATTCCAAGACATTAAGTCATTGTAAAAACTAGCAGTTACGAAGGATGGGAATGGTTGAATAGTTGGGTTGGTCAAACGAAAAGGGCAACACATACCTGAAATATGTTTAGCCAAGCTCCTATTGTTGCATCAGGACGTGGAATGGGCCTTCTTAACATGGCAAGCAACTTAAGTGCATCCGTTCGTATCTCTGTGATGTTGTTCTGCAAAATCAAAATTCAATAAGGCTTCTTTTTCCTCGATAAAAAAAAACAGTGAACTATATCAAAAGAGGGACGCCATGTGCATTATGTACCAAAGTAGCAAAGGCAAAACCAAGTGGAAATACACAAGCAAACATCATGATCATCCCAAATTGCAATGCCAATTCCAGAAAATCTGCAACGATTAAGAGCTTCGATTAGCTATGGTTATTTAAAAACAGTTGCAGTAATTCAAACGGGGACATGTTATTAAAGATATTTAATGAGATTGGAACTCATTTAGGATCTTTAACAAGAATAGTGTATGGGTCCAAATTTGACCAACTACGACCTATGACGAGTACGACAAATGATCGGGTACCTTCGAGTCGACCTCCCGAAAGAGGCGACCTTAGGACAAAGGAAGCCCTTGTAGTATTGTAAGCCCATTAGGGGACATTAAGGATATTCCATCGAATATTATTAATAGCTTATTTCTGACGACATAGAAAAGTCTCTCCCTAGTAGATAAGGGAGAGAAAGAGCTTTGTAAAGGGGACCGAAAAACTCTGTAACAAAAACCTTATATCAGAACAAAAGGAAATCTATTGACATTCATATCTTCATCACTTGCTTGTTCTAGTATTTATTATATTCAGCTAAGACTTACCCCTTCACCTTTCGATTGATTTATTCAAAAAGTTTTTATATTTTTTGAGTCAAACAAATAGGAGGCATGAATTACCATCGAAAAGTCCGTCTTCAAGCTCCTCTCCAATACTAGCAGAATAATCAGGTTTGAGGTACTCCTTTTCTACTCTAGACATGTATTGTGTCTTTTCCAAGGGCCTTCCTTTCTCACGTTTTCTCTTGTTTCTTCACATAAAGGGGCATATCAGATGGACCAGAAAGTAGCAAATAAATAACAAGCCAGAGAAAATTAGCTCTCCAACAAAATCTGGTGCAGACCACCTGAAATGAAGAGAGTCTTACCCAACAGCTCTATATTTCTTGAGGCTGTATTTTAAATAAGGTAGAGAGTTCTCCAACATATTCTCCAGCACCTGAGGAAACAGTAACATCATAGATTAATAAAGATTCAGATAGTATATGAGAAACGAATCAGAAACGATCCCATCTACCTCCGATATAATTAGACGTTGAATGAGTACTTGGCGAAGTGTCATAATATTGCGGTGCAACAAAGCATGATAGAAGATTCCAATGTAAGATTGCATGAAGTACAGACCAAAGACCTGCAGAAGACAGCAAAATCCCAATTAGGTACAAAGAGTCCGGGAAATTAAGAAAGATACTAAGTTTCTCATAACAACCTTGTAAACCCAGCTGTCAGCTCTCCGTTCTATGTTTTTGTTGTTCTCATATTTTACAAGCTTCACTGATATCTTTCCACCAATTTTATTAAAGTACTGAATGGTAAAGAGGTATACAGCTGTCAGACAAAACCTGAAAGAAGCAGAAAGCATATTATTTTTGTATATGGCAGGCTAAGGTGAATTAAGAGCAGATAAAGCTATGTTAATTTAAACTGTGAAGTCAGCAATTGCAAGGTATAGGTAAGAAAATTGGATATTTGGAGGAAAACTACTTACTACTTTCTGTGGTGTTAAGACAAACATTTTGTGATTGCAATCTGAATACCAGGATATGTAACCCCCAAGAGTGAACATAGAAAAGTTAAATAAAATATTGGCAGTTGTTTTATGAAATAAAACTGCATGGTGGGAGGTCAGAAGAATTTCAATGTCAAAGAAAAAGTACTTATTAGTCATTCCAAAACTGGTACAGTTCTAGGACCTAACAGAACATGAACTAAAATAGCACATCAAATAGATGAGCCGTTGAAGAGGAGTCTTGGCGTAGCTGGTAAAGTTGCTGCCATGTGACAAGGAGGTCACGGGTTCGAGCCGTGGAAACGGCCTGTTGCAAAATGCAGGGTAAGGTTGCGTACAATAGATCTTGTGGTCTGGTCTTTCCCGGACCCCTGCATAGCGAGACCTTAGTGCATCGGCCCTTTATTGAATAGATAGATGGAGTAAGGAGTAACCACGAATTTATTTTAATCAATATTGGTATTTCTTTAATAGTACCAAGAATTAGGTAACTCATCCTGCTTTACTAAACTGGTTTACTTAAAAGTAAGACATCCTGGCTTATTTACATTAAGATGAACACCGAAGAGAGGATCTTGACGTGGAATCTTAACCAATCAACTTGAAGATATCTCAGACACTGGGATTTCAGACATAAGCAAGTATATTTTTCTTTTCTTATTTTATTTGTAAAAAATATGACATAAGTTGGTACATATAGATAAAACATGTAGTTCTGGACAAAGTACTCTAATGCCACGGGTTAAAAAGAATATATAGTTGCTTACTTTGATATGTCAGACCTCAAAACCTCATAGACATGAGCGAAAGCCAATTCAAAAGGTAGCTGAAGACATATAATGCTCAGTATAATCATGGCATCATTTCTGAATCTCATGAAATGACCAAGCCATTCCTCTCTTTGAAATGCTTCTTTCCCCCTTGGTTTATCAGTTTTGTCAGCCCCCTGTTTCTTCATGAGTTCCACAGGGGACGGAAACTGATACCATTCACCGTCCAACAATCTAGAACCATTGTCTACACCAGCCGGATAATTCATCTGCCACCTGCACTCCAAGCAAAGCAGTGAAATACGAACGAAAATATGTCGATCCAAATAACTTCAATTGACAAAAACAAATGGAAAATCATGTGGAATGTGTCACCTGACAAGAAGAGCGGAGTTTTTACGCTTCCAGAATTGCAAAAATAACACAGCCCAAGAAACTATGCTTATGAAGAAAGCAGAAAGGACAAACAACTGCAATGACCTGGAAGAATATATAAGAGCTTGCTCACAACCAGAATCAAAACTAAAAGAAACTTTGACAGTAACGGGCAAAGAATGTGGGATTGCCTACCCAAAATCCACTAACTGCACTGTAAGTCCAAACGCAGCTGGAAAAAGCATCCATTTTGTGTACATCCCAAGAAACGCAAAATAGGAAGCTATCTATTGTTGACATTATGCTAGTCAGTGTTAAGCAACTTGAGAATTTTGCATTGTGGAGAACATGGACACAAATAGCAGTGGAATTAAGCATGAATACAGAATGCTAAATAACTCAAAAAAGTTCACCTTCGTGCCATAATAGTTACAAATATCATCTATAGGCTGCACAGTGAAGTCCCACCAGTTCAATGCCCAACTTCTTAGAAGCTGCTTCCTCTTTTTTTCATCTGCAAAGATATTATAAATCTGCTTTGGTTGTTCCTAGACCACTGTTAACTTGAACATATCAGAGAAAACATACCATGCACAGGGAACACTTCTTTAACAATGCCCACTGACTCCAATATTCGCAAAAGAGGCTTCTCTGGCTCCCAGTGCACTTCAGTTCCATCAGACTTTAATACAACTGTTGAGGTGCTTGTGTTCACCTGCAATTTTGGACTTCTCAAATATGAGCTGAGAGTATGAGGAGGAATACAGTGAGCTCGGAGGCGGACCTACCCTTAGGGTAAGGGGGTCAACGGGCCCTGATAATTTAGAAAAAAATGTATGTATATACATGTATATATCTTAATAACAGATTTATATTTTAATTTCCACCCTAAGACTCAAAGCTTAGGCAACTACATTTGTCTTTTTTTTTTCCGGTTGGTTTGGGGGTTTGGGGGGGGGGGGGACAACTTGACTTTTAGTGTGCTGTCTGGGTTCGTTTAACACTTCAGCATTTCCTCAAATTTTTATTCGATAGTGGTGCCGCCACTTTCAAATCTTGGGTCCGCCTCTGGGTGAGCTACATTACATCACAAAAGAATTCTTATATTCCAGTCTGGATTGCAATAAGACACCGAAGACTCTTTTTTGAATAAGCTAAGACACAGAAGATTTATTTGTGATAAACGGAAAAGAACTAATAGTTCCAAAGATGGGGAAC
Organism: Nicotiana noctiflora; assembly: GCA_032618575.1. NCBI lineage: Eukaryota > Viridiplantae > Streptophyta > Magnoliopsida > Solanales > Solanaceae > Nicotiana > Nicotiana noctiflora. Next base: position 113,872 of record JASVEL010010869.1, on the reverse strand, counting down.
CTAAAGAGCACTCGAAAAGACGCGCTTCAGACTTGCCTAATTTGATACAGACAATCAAATGAAGGCGTGAATAAACTTATGCATCAATTAGGACAAGAAAGCACAAATATTAAAGCGGGCTAGGATGCCAGTTAACTCACAATCCCATATATTATGTGGCGGTAACAACAGTAGCGTTCAAACCAACTAAACAGCGAGCCATCTGGCTGCCTTTCAAATGCTTCAACCTCATCCCAGTGAAATTGCAAATCCACTCCTGAAACCAAAATTGTGTGCTCAGAATTAAGCAAAAGCCTGCAAATTTTCCGGATAGGTGAATCAGCCAGTAATTGCTTCAGATCATACATAGAAATGAGAAACTATAGAAATTTTAATAGGACACTGAAGAAAGATTTCATGATTATCACCGATATGAGTCCGTTTCTTCAACTGCAACTCTGCTGCAGCCTTGCCAAGAGTTTCTAGTGGCGCTCCCAACTGGAAATAAAGAGCTTATGATCATTACATTTATATGCAGAAACGAGAACAAACCAGCGACAAGGAAATATCTGTAGTGGCCAGACCTATTATGTGAATATGAACCAATTATATATATCTACGACATGTTTTAGATCATAAGTCTCAGAACTCTTTCTTTCAAACTCTTAAGTAGTCTTGTACTAGCCGAGTGTTCAAACTTGAAAGAAGTAAAAAAAAATCTCCAACAATGGTTGTTCAATATATGTTATACCTCTAAAACCTAGTAATATTTTACCTATATACACGGAGAGTAATTTTCCAACGAAGGGCGGTCAGTTGACCATCCTTACCAGAGTGTAGCTTCGCCCATGGTACTAGCACTTAGTTTGTATGCAGCGGCAACTATGGGTGCATTTTCTCTGTCTCAAGGATCCAAATTTCAGCTCTAAACTCTTGGGGTCCTCTATAACCCACAAAGAAAGACCAAAGCCTACCACACCCTTATCAATGTGAGCCAAGTTAATTAATACTATGCTGTTCTTAAGAGCTTGTTAGTCATTTCTGATGTGACTAACAAGAATAGTATATTTTGCAAAATTCCTACTACAATTGTAGTATGCAGGGCAGCTTCAACCTACTTCAGATTTTGCCTAGAATCCTCCACCCACTCGGGCAGAGGCGGATCCAGAATTTAAATTTTATGGGTCCAAAGCTATTATATTTTTAAAGTTATGGGTTCATATCTATAATTTTAATAAATCTTTACATATAAATTTTTACTCCGCGTCAAATATTATGGGTTCAGTTGAACCCATGCTACTCCGCCTCTGCACTCAGGTATATTGATATGACTGTTTATTGTTACACAATGTTACAGAATAGAAATGTGAAATAATCCGTCATATTAAGTAAGAAAGCGACTGCTTAGAGGAAAAAATACAAAAGTAAATTAAACAAGGGGATTTCTCATGCAGTAAATTCAAACAAGAACAGAAACCATCTACTTTAATATTACTAAGTTATTTCAAAGAATTGCCCTCTGTGAATATTTTACAATCGTAACGTCAACAATAGTAATACAGCTGAATTTAGAAGGGAAACGGACCCTGATGAATTCATTCTGAAGGCCAACAACTCTGTCGACAATTAATCCCGCTTTTCGAAACTCTTCAACGAGAACCTCAATGCAGTCACTACTCTTATTATCTCCATGCTTGTAATTTCGTGAACTCTTCGGAACCACCACGCCTATTTCAAAGGCCGTTTCTTCCTCCGTACCATTCCCGTTCATTTCCTAAAATTTATCGCTTCCTAAAGCCCTAAAAAATGTTAAACAGCTCCAACGAGGGAAAGTGTGAATCCTCGCTGAAGCTAAAGGAACATGAAATCGAATAACGTCAATGAAATTGTCGAATTATAACAAAAAAAAAATGTGATGAAGATAAGCGTTTTGGAGCAGAGAGAAAATGGCGGAGAAATACACGAGAGCTGTGAAGGCAAGGGTTGACACATAAGCTGAGGGGAAGAAGAGGAGTGGCAGAACACGTGGATTTGGCGCCTTTTGTTTTTTTGTGTAACCGTTTTTGGATCCCCTTTCAGCAATAAACAGTCAATTTTTTTTGGCACAGACCACAATGCACTATGGATTGCTGTGCTCTATTTATTTACTTTTATATAATAATAATAAAATAATTCGTCTTTTTGTATTCGGGGGAGATGAGTGTTCTTTCTATGTCTCTTGTAATTTGTTTAACACGTTTCGCTTATAATGACTCATCTTAATTCCTCTCGTTCTTCCATGACGCTTTTTTTTTTTATTTTTAAAATAGAGTTAATATCCTGAACCCCGATTAAACTATATAATTTTTGTTAATTTCCTACCTAACTTATTAAGTACCCCGAAAACCCATGAATTATGTCCTCCTTCGTAATTAACCCCCCCCCCCCCCCATCTCATTAGTCCTAGTGTGTATGATACACAGTCCTATGTGATATGCCACATGAATAATTAATCTAATTTAGTTAATTTTAAAATGGACTTTATTAGCCTACAATAATATTATTACGTTGTAATTTTTTTGATGGGTTTTTACTCTTCCTTCAGTAAAGATGGTCATTTACTCTCAGTCAAAAAAAATATCATTTACTTTCATCAAAGAAGAACTCTCATCGAACCTTACATTTCTCCGATTATCTTCCTTCGATTTCTCTTCAAAACTAGTCGCTGCTACCATAAATTTCTCTTCAAAACTAGTCGCTGCTATTTCAAATTTAGAGTAAAGGTGAAGTTTTGCTGGTGCATTGGAACAAAATTAGGGCTTAGGATTTTGTTGGTGAAATTCTTCCTCTGATTCTTTGAAGATTCTGAGGATTATTAAAGAAGATTGCTTCAATACAAGTTTTATTCTTTATTCCCTATTAATTTAGCCTGTAAATTTTAATAAAACCATTATATATAAAAGCAAAATTTAGCCATATTATATCACATAAAATATGACGATTACTCCATATTACTTGCATCCAAAAAAATGTCTTTCTCGGTTAGCATTCGTTGATGTTCTCAAAGAAACAGGCTGCCCACAATCACAAAACACATTAAACCTCGTGACTCTTTTACAATGGGTATTCTTCTTTCAAATTAATTTGGGTAATAATGAAGGATGAATAAAATGAGAAAGATAAAACAAACTCAATAAATAGAGAGAGAATTTCAAATGAATTAAGATGAAGAAAGAGATGAAAAAGGGTGAAGAAATGGTGAAGAAAGGTAAGGAGATAGAAAAGAAAGGTGAAGAAATGGAGAAGAAAGGTGAGAAATAATGCAGAAGATGGTGTAATATAAAAAAAATGAAAAAATAAGTTTTTTAAATAAATGGGCTAATTAGCCGTTATTCAAACTATCAGTTGGGCCCATTTTCATGCTGATTTTTACCGTTTACTCGCTCTTGCGCAACTAATTTCACGTAATATGCCACATAACCGACGGGAGAATTTATTATGAAGGGGGATATAGTTCAAGGGGTTTTCGGGGACACTCGATAGTTTAAGTAGGAAACTACAACGATCATATAGTTTATGGGGGTTTCAGGGTATTAAACCCCCTTTTTTTTAAAACGTAAAAGGTACTTATATTAATAATAATTAGGGTTCATGACCCTTAACATTGTCATTAGTACATAAGCCGTTTTGGGTTAAAATTATACCATGTAAGCCATGTCATTACCTAAAGTAGCCATATTACCACACTGGTCCGTAGCACAAATTCTAGCATAGATAGAGTTATCCTGATCTTTATCATATACATCTATCACAAAATCATGTGGTAAAACTACGACACATAATTTATTATACCTACTTTGCATTAGTGTTGCTTTTGCCAAAAGGTGAGCGACCATGATTCCCTTGCAGAAGCTATGCTTCAATAAGATCATCCCTTGTTTGGATGCCTTGTCCATTAACCACCTCCATTCATAAATTAAATTATTGTAAGTTGGGGAATCATCCTGAAGAAAACGTATGACCGCCGTGGCATTAGTTTTTACTTCACATGGGAATATTTGTTCCCTGATGATTAGTTGATGTGCATGCGAAAATGCTTAAAGTTCTGCTTGGATTGGTGATATTGCATGCATTTTCTTGTAGTAGCTTGTCCGCCATTGGCCCTTTTAGTTGCGAGTGACTTCGCTGATTCCTCCTTCAAGATAGTTGCTTCTAAAGTGTCACGACCCGGATTTTCCACCAACATCAGGATCGTGATGGCGCCTACTCGTGGTAGCTAGGCAAGCCACTGTATTCATACTATCCTGTTCTTAATACAATTTCATAATTTATTTATCAACAAACCATAACTTTAATTAAATAAGTGCGGAATACTTTATCGAAATAGAAATAACTAGTTACAAGGTAAAAATCATACTGAAATCCTCTACCCAAGACGTGGAGTCACCAACTCACGAACTACTACTGAATACTACACATAAAAGTTTGAAAGAAATATAACATAATTCTGTTTGTCTCGGAACAAAGAGACTACAACTAGTAACATAAATAAAGAGAGAGACGCCGGGCCTGCGGACGTCTGCAAGCTACCTCGGTCTCAAATGTGATCAACTCCCACGCAATCGATTTACTCCTGCTGCTCCTGATCGTAACCTGGACCTGTGCAAAAACGCACAGAAGTGTAGTATCAGCACAACCGACCCCATGTGTCGGTAAGTGCCTGGCCTATCCCGGCGAAGTAGTGACAAGACTAGGACCAGACACTCACATAAACCTGTGCAGTTCAATATATATGTATACCACAGAATAACAAGAAATAACCAAGTAATAACACAATAAGGAATATCTCAAAGAACTCAACAATCAACAACAGTTAATAAGTTCATAAGGAAAACAAAGCATAATGGAAACACAAGTAATATCAAGTCAAGGAATAGCAAGCAGTTGCACGGCATTACCCTTCGTGCTTTTACTCTCATCCTCACCAAATAAGCAAATAAAGTACACGGCATCACCCTTCGTGCTTTTACTCTCATCCTCACATCCATAGTACGGCATGATCCTTCGTACATGGTTCAATAACAGGGCACGGCATGATCCTTCGTGCATAATCAATAAAACATGGCACGGCATTAACCTTCGTGCATAAATAATAAATCAAGGCACGACATTAACCTTCGTGCATAAATAATAAATCAAGGCACGGCATCACCCTTCGTGCATTATCACTCTTCCTCACCCAAATAACAATCACAGTTAAGGGCAAAGAAAGAAACAGTAATTCATAAACCGTCCCAACAAGGGCAATCAATAATCATCTTCACAATAAGTCCCGACAAGGGAGAACAATAACAATTCTACAACCTGGCAAAGGTTCAACAATTCATCTGCAAATATGTCTCACAATAAGCATTATCAACGACTCACGGTCATACTAGACGCCAGTGTATGGATGCTCGTCACCACAGCCCATACACCGCACTCGATTATATAACACATAGCAGATAATCCTATTCCCTCAAGCTAGGATAGAACAAACACTTACCTCGAATGTTTATGAATAATTCAATCCGTGGCAATGTCTTTTTCTTTCAAATTTGGCTCCAATCCAATCGTATCTATACACAATTGATTTAATATCATCAATACTACTCAACAAACTAATTCCTAAGACCAATTACAACTCTTACAACATTCTGCCCGAAATAGTGAATCTCGACCCCGAGCCCACATGGTCGGAACTCGAGGTTCGGACCAAAATCCGGTTACCCATCCCCCCACGAGTTCAATTATATGATTTGTTTCAAAATCGGACCTCAATTCGAGGTCCAATTTCCCAATTTATGAAAAACCCTATATTCTAACAAAAACAAGAAATTCTACCATGAAAACCTTTGATTTCTATTGAAAAACATGTTTATTGATGTTAGGAATTGAAAGAATTAAGTAAAAAGTGACTTACAATTGTTTTGAAGAAGAGGGACTCCGTGAAGAATCGCAAATGGGTGTTTTTGGGTTTTGAAAAGTGAAGAAATGAACTGAAAATCGTGATTTACAGGTCTCTGTGTTCGCATTTGCGAACATGGGTTCGCAATTGCGAACCCCGACCAATTTCTGGAGTTTGAAAAATAAGCTAAGGCTGGGAAGTTCGCATTTGCGAACATTTGTTCGCATTTGCGAAGTCTAGGCAATTGCTGGGGATTTTGCATTTGCGAAATAATGTTCGCATTTGCGAACAAGCTGGCTTCTGGGCTTTGTCGCAATTGCGACACATTCTTCGCAATTGCGAAGACAGGCAATATACTGAAGGCCTCGCATTTGCGAGGTTAAGTTTGCAATTGCGAACTCTGGCCCAGGTGTGCCAGTGTCGCATTTGCGACACATTGTTCGCATTTGCGAACTTGGCTGGTTCTGGCAGGCATCGCATTTGCGATAATGGGTTCGCATTTGCGAACCCAGCCTTGAACTGCCTTCTTCGCATTTGCGAGAAATTCTTCGCAAATGCGAAGCCAACAGCTGGGTGAAAAACCAGCAGTGCAAAAATTCAGAAATTGATCCTACGGCCTATCAAATCTTTACCCGAGCCCCCGGGCTCCCAACCAAACATGTACACAACTTCAAAAACACATTACGAACTTGTTCGTGCGATCACATCGCCAATATCACATCGTTTTCAACAAATCAAGCCTCAAGTTCATGATTTTCATACTTTTGGTTTTTCAAAACTTTCAAACTTGGAACTCAAGGTCCAAAACATCTCAAACGACATCCGAATGTCACCAAACTTTACAGAAATCACATATATAATATTTAAGACTTGTACCGGGCGTCGGAACCAAAATACGAGCCCGATACCAAGGTCAATTAATTCATTTTTCCTTCAACAATTACATCAAAAACATTTTCATAGAAAAATTCATAACTTGGGTTCTAGGCCTCAGAATTCGACTCCGGACGCATGTCCAAGTCCCATATTTTCCTACGGACCTCTCGGGACCATCCAATCTCGGGTCCGGATCCGTTTACCAAACATGTTGACCGAAGTCAACCATATCAATATTAATATCATTTTTATCCAAATTTCTCATAGAATTTATATTTTCTATCACAAAATCTTTTCGGCTACATGCTCGGATCATGCACGTAAATCGAGGCAACATAGAATGAGATTTTCAAGGCCTCAGAAGCTCGAAATGATTAATAAAATAAGTGATGACCCTTTGGGTCGTCACAATCTCCACCTCTAAAACAACCGTTCGTCCTCGAACGGACAAAAGAAAGAAGTACTTGAGTCAGGAAACAAGTGTGGGTAACGGCTCCGCATATCAGACTCGAACTCCCAGGTCGATGCCTCAGGAGGCTGACCTCTCCACTGAAACACGCACAGAAGGATAACTCTTCGACCTCAACTGTCGAACCTACCGGTCTAGAATGGCCACCGACTCCTCCTCATAGGATAGATCATTGTCCAATTGGACAGTGCTGAAGACTAACACATGTGTGGGATCACCGTGGTATCTCCGAAGCATAGATACATGAAAAACTCGATGCACGGCTGATAAGCTAGGTGGCAGAGCAAGTCTGTAAGCCACCCCTCCCATTAGTCTAGAATCTCAAATGGACCAATATAGCTAGGGCTGAGCTTGCCCTTCTTCCCGAACCTCATCACGCCCTTCATAGGCGACACTCGGAGCAATACTCGTTCACCAACCATGAAATCTACAACTCGAACCTTACGATCCGCATAAGTCTTCTGCCTGGACTGAGCTGAACGCAATCTCTCCTGAATAGTCTTGACCTTATCCAAGGCCTCCTGGAACTAAGTCTGTACCCAACAACCGAGCCTCTCCCGGTTCAAACCATCCAACTGGTGATCGACATCGCCTACCATACAACGCCTCATACGGAGCCATCCGGATGCTAGACTGGTAACTGTTATTGTAGGCGAACTCTGCTAATGGCAGAAACTGGTCCCACGAGCCTCCGAAATCAATAACACAGGCTCAAAGCATGTCCTCTAGAATCTGAATAGTCCTCTCGGACTGGCCATCCGTCTGAGGATGAAATGCTGTACTCAACTGAACCTGGGTGCCTAACTCATGCTGGACCGCTCTCCAGAACCGCGAGGTAAACTGCGTTCCCCGATCAGAGATAATAGATACTGGCACCCTATGGAGACGAACAATCTCCCTAATGTAAACCTCCGCTAACCTCTCCGACGAGTAGGAGACAGATAATACTGGAATAAAGTGTGCCGACTTGGTCAGCCTATCAACAATGACCCAAATAGCATCAAATTTCCTCCGAGTCAAAGGAAGTCCAGTAACGAAGTCCATAGTGATCCGCTCCCATTTCCACTCGGGAATTTCAATCCTCTGGAATACACCACCAGGTCTCTGGTGCTCATATTTCACCTGCCGACAATTTAGACACCGAGCGACATACGCAACGATATCTTTCTTCATTCTGCGCCACCAATAGTGCTGCCGTAAGTCCTGGTACATCTTCGCGGTGCCTGGGTGAATAGAATACCGCGAACTGTGGGCCTCCGCTAAGATCAACTCTCGAATCCCTTCGACATTGGGCATACAAACTCGACCCTGCAATTTCAATACCCCATCATCATCTAGATTTACCTGTGTGGCACCTCCCCGCTGTACTGTATCTCTCAACTCACGCAAATGAGGATCATCAAATTGCCTCTCACGGATACGTTCTAATAAAGAAGAACGAGCGACCGTGCAGGCTAACACCCTGCTAGGCTCAGAAATGTCTAATCTCACGAACCGGTTGGCTAAGGCCTGGACATCTAGAGCTAATGGTCTCTGACTGACCGGAATGTATGCAAGACTACCCATACTGGCAGACTTTCTACTCAATGCATCGACCACCACATTGGCTTTACCTAGGTGGTATAGGATAGTAACATCATAGTCTTTCAGCAACTTTAACCATCTCCGCTGTCGTAGATTCAACTCCTTTTGCTTGAACAAATACTGTAGGCTCTTGTGATCAGTGTATACCTCACACGTCACACCATATAGATAATGCCTTCAGATCTTCAAGGCTTGCACCACTACTGCTAACTCAAGATCATGTACTGGATAGTTCTTCTCATGTATTTTTAACTGCCTCAAAGCATAAGCGATAACCTTACCATCCTGCATCAATACCGCTCCAAGCCCTATACGAGATGCGTTACAATAAACTGTACAAGGCCCTGCACCCGTAGGTAGTATCAACACTGGCGCGGTGGTCAAGGCTGTCTTGAGCTTCTGAAAGCTCGCCTCACACTCCTCTGACCACTGGAACTGGACACCCTTCTGGGTCAACCTGGTCATCGGGGCTGCAATAGAAGAAAACCCCTCTACAAATCGACGGTAGTAACTTGCTAACCTCAAGAAACTCCGGATCTCAGTCACTGAAGCTGGTCGAGGCCAATTCTGGACTGCCTCAATCTTCTTTGGGTCCACCTAAATACCTTCCACTGATACAATGTGACCGAGAAATGCTACCGAACTCACCCAGAACTCACATTTCGAAAATTTGGCATATAACTAGTTATCTTTCAGAGTCTGAAGAACCACTCTGAGGTGCTGCTCGTGCTCTTCCTGGCTGTGGGAGTATACCAGTACGTCATCCATGGGTACTATCACGAGCCAGTCTAACTAGGGCATGAACACCACATACTTATACACATAACCATGACTTTGGCGAAAATAGTCGTCCCTAAATTACAACATTGCCAATTAACTACGTGTTGTCAAATACCTTATTCTACAAATCCATTTTACTCAGAATGAGGTATGGAGACCTCGTGATTATTTTTCCGAATTAATGCGTCATATTTATCCTTACCTGGAGCTCGTCTCAAAGGCTAAGCTCAACGATTTCAAAATAGAAATGGCTAAATATGAATAGAAACTATACAAGAATTGTCAAATAGTCTTAACGGACATGACTCTTATTTACGAATGCAATACGAAAATATTAATTTCATAAAAGAAGAATTTTAAACACATAAACTCTTACTACCAGGACCCAGTCCTCATATGATATCCACCGCAGCTTGAAGCTCGGCTTAGAAATATTTCACATTATGCCAAAATTTGGAGGATCTCATCCTCAACTCTGAATCACAGTGCTTGCACATCATATCATCTAAAATTTTTCATTTCCTTTCTTTCTTCCTTTCAATAATTGTCCGTCAAAGATAATCACGAACATAAAATGAACCCTCATACTGATAGGGCACACAATTAACGATTAAAATTAGTTATTCCGAGAATTATATCAAAACCCACTGTAATAAGTAATATAAAGTCACTCTTAGCCTTATGGATATTTTAGTGACTAACACCTAATAATAGGGATGTCTATCCTCATGTAATATCCCAACGTGAGTACTTCCCTAAGTAGATTTGATGATTATGATGCTCGCTCATGAATGGAGCATGTTAAAAGGACTCGCCTAAATTTTCTTTCAAAAACCAAATCAAATTAAGAGAAAATTATTCTGTCTATAACAATCTGAATTATACGTATGATGACCACATCTGGTGTAGTGACCTCCCTCATATCATAAAAATTATATCAATGGCTGGGTCTCCACCTCTAGGATTTTCACCTCCACCTCTAACATCCCGACCTCTACATCTGGCTGGCCATGTAGGATAACTATTAACTGCAATGGAGCGTGTAGCCTGAGTGCTTTCCTAAAATTGTATTTCTCCAAAATTCCACATTCACAGCAATTCCTTTAAGGCTCGGTTAACTTATTGCTCATGACAATATATATTCGGACACAGTCATTGTGACCTGGTACAACCGTTCAGATCGCATATACCACATATTGCAGAGAATCTCGGGGGTGACGTCTTCGGAACATTTTCTTAAAATAGAGTTTAGTAGATAGCGTTGCGTTGGCCGGCTTTCCCTCTTCGTAGGCTTGTCACAAAACATCGACGGCCAATTTTCTCTTTTGCTATGTTGGCTTAACACTGCTGAGCTACCCCATTTACTCATATACTCTTCGTCATTCTCTGGGGGCGATTCTTACCCCATGAAAAGAACCAACCTTAAATATGTATAAATTATTTGGAGGACCTTTCCATACCATATATATACATTCCAATAACTAATCATATTTGTCCTTCACAACTCCAACACATTGACCGGGCGTCTAGGTCCGTTGAAACCCAACACGATTTATTAGGTGATGTCCTGATATAATTGCATCTTCCGTTGGGACCATAACCGGTGTGGTAAATACATTATCTTCCCACTACTTCTGTTTGCCCTCTGTAGCACAGTAAAATGAACCCCCTCGTATTCGACTATTCCCACGTTCTGTAATTTCTCATAACAGCGGTCAAGCACGATCCCGTGGGTTCTCAAAAGATGCACCGCTCAAGGTGGTAGGGAAGAGTTTGGTGAAACCTATCCGACCTCCGTAAAACTTTTGAAGGCATAGTTGATCTATCACCAGCCTGTGCCATTGTTCGGCTGAAGAAGCGGTACGTGACTTCGCCATTCGTTGGAAGACAAGAGTAGAAATTCAATTTAACATTTGAAGAATGAATTCGCACGATAAAAAAGAACAAATGAGAGACTTTTCCTAACTCAATAGACTCTGGAGGACAAGTACAGACGTCTCCGTACCTACCTCTCAAACTCTACTAAGCTTGTTCGTGAATGGCGAGATCTATGTAACCTAGAGCTCTGATACCAACTTGTCACGACCCGGATTTTCCACCAACATCAGGATCGTGATGGCGCCTACTCGTGGTAGCTAGGCAAGCCACTGTATTCATACTATCCTGTTCTTAATACAATTTCATAATTTATTTATCAACAAACCATAACTTTAATTAAATAAGTGCGGAATACTTTATCGAAATAGAAATAACTAGTTACAAGGTAAAAATCATACTGAAATCCTCTACCCAAGACGTGGAGTCACCAACTCATGAACTACTACTGAATACTACACATAAAAGTTTGAAAGAAATATAACATAATTCTGTTTGTCTCGGAACAAAGAGACTACAGCTAGTAACAGAAGTAAAGAGAGAGAGAGACGCCGGGCTTGCGGACGTCTGCAAGCTACCTCGGTCTCAAATGTGATCAACTCCCACGCGATCGATTTACTGCTGCTGCTCCTGATCGTAACCTGGACCTGTGCAAAAATGCACAGAAGTGTAGTATCAGCACAACCGGCCCCATGTGCTGGTAAGTGCCTGGCCTATCCCGGCGAAGTAGTGACAAGCCTAGGACCAGACACCCAGTTCAATATATATGTATACCATAGAATAACAAGAAATAACCAAGTAATAACACAATAAGGAATATCTCAAAGAACTCAACAATTAACAACAGTTAATAAGTTCATAAGGAAAACAAAGTATAATGGAAACACAAGAAATATCAAGTCAAGGAATAGCAAGCAGTTGCACGGCATCACCATTCGTGCTTTTACTCTCATCCTCACCAAATAAGCAAATAAAGTACACGGCATCACCCTTCGTGCTTTTACTCTCATCCTCACATCCATAGTACGGCATGATCCTTCGTACATGGTTCAATAACAGAGCACGGCATGATCCTTCGTGCATAATCAATAAAACATGGCACGACATCAACCTTCGTGCATAAATAATAAATCAAGGCACGACATTAACCTTCGTGCATAAATAATAAATCAAGACACGACATCACCATTCGTGCATTATCACTCTTCCTCACCCAAATAACAATCACAGTTAAGGGCAAAGAATGAAACAGTAATTCATAAACCGTCCCAACAAGGGCAATCAATAATCATCTTCACAACAAGTCCCGACAAGGAAGAACAATAACAATTCTACAACCTGGCAAAGGTTCAACAATTCATCTGCAAATATGTCTCACAATAAGCATTATCAACGACTCACGGTCATACTAGACGCCAGTGTATGGATGCTCGTCACCACAGCCCATACACCGCACTCGATCACATAACACATAGCACATAATCCTATTCCCTCAAGCTAGGATAGAACAAACACTTACCTCAAATGTTTATGAACAATTCAATCCGTGGCAATGTCTTTTTCTTTCAAATTTGGCTCCAATCCAATCGTATCTATACACAATTGATTTAATATCATCAATACTACTCAACAAACTAATTCCAAAGACCAATTACAACTCTTACAACATTCTACCCGGAATAGTGAATCTCGACCCCGGGCCCACATGGTCGGAACTCGGGGTTCCGACCAAAATCCGGTTACCCATCCCCCCACGAGTTTAAGTATATGATTTGTTTCAAAATCGGACCTCAATTCGAGGTCCAATTTCCCAATTTATGAAAAACCCTATATTCTAACAAAAACAAGAAATTCTACCATGAAAACCTTTGATTTCTATTGAAAAACATGTTTAATGATGTTAGGAATTGAAATAATTAAGTAAAAGGTGACTTACAATTGTTTTGAAGAAGAGGGAGTCCGTGAAAAATCGCAAATGGGTGTTTTTGGGTTGTGAAAAGTGAAGAAATGAACTGAAATCGTGATTTACAGGTCTCTGTGTTCGCATTTGCGAATATGGGTTCGCAATTGCGAACCCCGACCAATTTCTGGAGTTTGAAAAATAAGCTAAGGTTGGGAAGTTCGCATTTGCGAACATTTGTTCGCATTTGTGAAGTCTAGGCAATTGCTGGGGATTTCGCATTTGCGAAATAATGTTCGCATTTGCGAACAAGCTGGCTTCTGGGCTTTTTCGCAATTGCGACACATTCTTCGCAATTGCGAAGACAGGCAATTACTGAAGGCCTCGCATTTGCGAGGTTAAGTTCGCAATTGCGAACTCTGGCCCAGGTGTGCCATTGTCGCATTTGCGACACTTTGTTCGCATTTGCGAACTTGGCTGGTTCTGGCAGGCATCGCATTTGCGATAATGGGTTCGCATTTGCGAACCCAGCCTTGAACTGCCTTCTTCGCATTTGCGAGAAATTCTTTGCAAATGCGAAGCCAACAACTGGGAGAAAAACCAGCAGTGCATAAATTCAGAAATTGATCCTACGGCCTATCAAATCTTTACCCGAGCCCCCGGGGCTCCCAACCAAAACATGTACACAACTTAAAAAACATATTACGAACTTGTTCGTGCGATCACATCGCCAATATCACATCGTTTTCAAAAAATCAAGTCTCAAGTTCATGATTTTCATACTTTTGGTTTTTCAAAACTTTCAAACTTGGAACTCAAGGTCCAAAATATCTCAAACGACATCCGAATGTCACCAAACTTTACAGAAATCACATATATAATATTTAAGACTTGTACCGGGCGTCGGAACAAAAATACAAGCCCGATACCAAGGTCAATCAATTCATTTTTCCTTCAACAATTACATCAAAAACAATTTCATAGAAAAATTCATAACTTGGGCTCTAGGCCTCAGGAATTCGACTCCGGACGCATGTCCAAGTCCCATATTTTCCTACGGATCTCTCGGGACCATCCAATCTCGGGTCCGGATCCGTTTACCAAACATGTTGACCGAAGTCAACCATATCAATATTAATATCATTTTTATCCAAATTTCTCATAGAATTCATATTTTCTATCACAAAATCTTTCCGGCTACATGTTCGGATCGTGCACGTAAATCGAGGCAACATAGAATGAGGTTTTCAACGCCTCAGAAGCTCGAAATGATTAATAAAATAAGTGATGACCATTTGGGTCGTCACATAAAGGCACAATCAATGTTGATCATATAGCAACCCTTCAGGGTCTGCCACTTTACATTAATACTTAACTTTTTATTATAAGTATTGAACTTGGACATTAGTAGTGTGTATTCCACTGTTTGGTCAAGCACTTTTTTCCCATTAATATGGTTGTTTGTATTGTTGTGATTGTAATGGTTTCTATTTTAACAAATGACCCAAAGTGTAAACGATAGTATATCATCCCAAATTATGTATTTATTGATTATAGAGGGGAGAGTATTTCGTAATAATTCAATCCAATTATTAGTATGCATCTGGTTGGTAATTGTCACTCCCGTTGATTGCCAAAATGACTGAGCAACTATACATTCCCAGAAGATATGTCATATAGATTTAGTAATATCTTTGCATATCATGCAGTTTGGGTTTATATTAACACTAATTTTGGCTAGGTAGCCTCTTGTAGGAAGTCTTTTGTGATAGAATTTTCATAAAAATATTTTGATATCGTTAGGACACTTGAGGTCCTATGTCCAATTGAAATTGAGAGTTGGTGATGTTTGTTCATCAATTAGCTTGTAGCAAGAGATTGTTGAAAATATACCACTTGGGTTTAGACTCCAAATGAGATTGTTAGGTACATTGATGTGGCCTTTGGGGTTTAAAGCATTAATATTATTTATAATAAGTTTAGGGAGATCAAATGAGATTTTCCTTAAATTCCAACCCTTTTTATCCTAAATATCTTTAATGGTTAGCCTATCTTCATTAAGAGTTAAAGGGCCTAAAATATTATTACAAATACTGATAATATTCAAAATCCTGTTTGTGTCCTGAATACCCTTATTACAAATAATCCATCACTTGAGGATACTTTTTCACGTGTTTGAACATGCATTTGTTCTCTTACTCTTCCGGTGGATTATTAAGGATCCCCCATGCCAAGTTGGGAAGGAGTGCTATTTTTTTTTATTTTGCTTTCTTAATACCTAATCCACCATTTGTTTTACTATTGGTAATCGTGTTCCATCCAATCAGGTGAATATTTTATTTTCCCTTGTAGTCCCCCATAAAAGGTCTCTTTGAATATTGTCTATTTTTTAAGGATTTTGATAGGTACAAGACTTATTTGCATTAGGTGATTTGGTATTATAATTATGGTAGATGCTATTAAAGTGCACCTGCATGCCATTCTTAACCATCTAGCATTCCAGTTGTTTAATTTAGCTCATATTTTATTAAGTAAGGGTTGATAATCCTTGTGCCTAAGGTAGTGGTTTAGCATTGAGAAACCTAGATATGTACCAAAGGCCACACTAATGGTTATCCTAAAAGTCTTAGTAGCTAGATCTCTCTTGTGTTGATTACAACTCTTTGACATGATCAATTTTGATTTTTTTATTGATATTCAATACAGAGATGTAACAAAAATTGTTCACACTTTTTCAAATAATAGTAATTGTTTTTGTGTTGGCTTCATCCATAAGGGTTCAGCAAAAAACAAATGAGATAAGGGGGGTGGGGGGACTTAGGATTAAGCTTAATAGGCACACAATTCCTAGTATTTACTTGGTTGTTAATATTTTTGGAAAGCTTATCCATGCATAGTATGAATATATAAGGTGACATAGGGTCCCCTGTCTAATACCTCTTGTGTTGGTAAATGCTTTAATTTTGTTACCATTAACCAAGATAGAAATAGTACTTGAGGTGATACAACTAAGGTTGAGGGCTGATATTTGTGGAAGCGTCCGATAGATATAGGACCATTCTAATTTATCGAATGCTTTTTTCAAATCAAGCTTTAGCAAAAAAATTCCTTTCGCTTGGCTAAGTTAAACTTTTTTAATACTTCTTGAATAATAACAAAATTATTACTAGCTCGTCTATCTTTTAGAAAGCTAGCTTGTTGTATATTGATGATATGGTTTAGATAAGGCTTGATTTTATTGGCTACAACTTTAGTTACCACCTTATAAACTATATTACATGGCCTAAAATTCTTCAACCTATTAGCACTGTTAATTTTAGGGATTAAGCAAAGATAAGTTTTATTAATATAATGGGACATAATTGAGGTGACAAAAATTTGTTGATACAGATTGATGACCTTACTTCCTAGAATATGCCAATTTTTTTGAAAAAAGATTGGATGTAACCCATCGGGGGATGGGACCTTGTAAGGTTTAAAAGAAAATACAATTTTTCTCATCTCCTGATTTCTTAAGGGCTTATCTAGGTGAGAGAGGTCAATTTGTGAGAAGTTAGCCATGTCTTTTTTAATAGATCGCCACTCAGTCCTATTGTGGGAGGTTGTAAAAATATTAAAGAAGTAATATATAACATGGTTAATTAGGGAGGCTTGGTCCTCAATCCAATTCTCCGAGTTGTCTTTTAAAAAGATAATATTATTTCTTCTCCTTCTATTAGTGACTTTTATGTGGAAGAATTTAGTATTTGCATCACCTTCGTTTAACCAATTAACTCTAAAACGTAGCTTCAAGTAATCTTTTTCAATTTTAGGAATTGTGTTATAGTAATCAATCAAAATAGTTTCTAAATCTTTGAGGAAGTAGTTTGTTGGGTAATTAGGAGATTTTTGAATCCCATCAATTCTACTCAAAAATTTTTTCTTTTCAGCAAAAATATTGCCATATGTATTTTTTTTTCCAATCTAAGACATTTATTTGAAAGGACTCAGTTCCTTGAACTAGGTCATTATTTTTCAGTCATGTGATACAATCCTAGGGAAATTCGGATGAAAACACCAATAGGTTTCTATTGTCATGACTAATGCTAATTCTATTGTTAAGGTTAATTAGGATAGGGTTATGGTCAGAATGAATTTTAGGGAGGTGTGTTATGGTTACATTAATAAAGGCTTGTAACCAATCTTCATTAGAATAGATCATGTCTAGTCTTTCCATGATTAAATCCCTTTTTTTTACGATGGTTGGACCAAGTATATTTATACCACTTAAACCTTAGGTCTACTAGATTACACTAGTTAAGGCAATCTATTAAGGACTTTGCTGTTTTCTTATTAATGCATCTACCTCCATATTTCTCTTCAGAGGTCTCTACTTCATTAAAATCACCTCCAACTAACCAAGGGCCTCTATAATGATCATAAATATTTTCTAGGTTATCCCATAACATGTTACGAGTAGTTATATTATTACTGGCGTAAATGGTAGTAAATAACCATGATAGATTTTTAGGTTTTACCTCGATCATTGCATGAATTGCCTGCCTATTCCCAGTGAAATTGTTGATAGTCACCACCTCATAATCTCACAGAATTACCAACCCTCCAGCTTTCCCAACAGAAGGAACCTCTATCATCTCAGTAAAGTAAAAATCCACTAGGATAAAGATATGAATCTCCATTTTTTTCCAACAGAAGTTCCCTAAAGTTCTTTCTAAAGTTGGCATTATTAGCTCTTCTAACATTCCAAATCATAAAGTTATTTGGTTGATTAATGGAATTATTATTGAGGTGATGTTGTTGTGATTCCTATTGGGGGGGGGGGACTAGTATCACGACATTCTTCCCCACAGTTGGGTCCTGTTGAGGTCATATGTCCAATGAGCACTTGTAAAGTGTCACTGAGCAGCTGAAGATAGACTTTATGTCTAGCATCTCTTTGATGATGAGTATTTTTACCTTGCGTATGCTTGAAAATGCCATTGCCGGCTCCCCCAAGTGTGGCAAGTTATCCTCCTCCTCATCTTCCTCCTAGAGCCCTTCCTGACTTTGCATATTTGGAACTGGAGCTTGCTCTTCCATTGGATCTGGTTGTGGGTCATGTTGTTGGTTTTGCATGTACTAAGCAGTCCACTGTGTGAATATTGATTTCAAGAGCATTAGATCCCCAGAGTAAAAAATGAACGATTTAGAGGTGGATTTTATTGGAATTGTTGGTTGGAGTTGCTTGGAATGTTTCACATCCGTTGTATGTTGTTCACTAAATTTTGGTTCATTGAAGAAGCTAGTGGTTGGAGAATGTTGCTCATCCATATTTGGTAGATGTAGTTGTTCATGGCCAAATTCATCCCTTATGAGTTTAATTTAGCTAGGAAGTATGTGTTTTGGATCATCAATATTGACTTATGCCCGTTGATATTCATGTTGAAAGATACTACATGACCTTGAAGGACCAATTCCACCCACGATTGTGATACATGGTTTGGTAGACTTGGGGGGTTGAGCATAGATCACCGGATTTGAGGGAAAGAGAGGAGATAGATTAGGCACACTATTTATGGCTTGATTTCGAGAAAGGTGGTGTATTAATAAGAACCTTCTCCTTAGTGTTATTGGAGGTTTGGACATTTTGGTGTGCTTGGTATTTTATATGAGGAGCGGTGTGAAGGTGATTGAGGGGATTGGTAATGATTGTATCTAGTTGTGTAGGCTATGAAGAAGGATGCGTATGGTTTATATCCAAATCTTGCATGGATATGTCCTCCGCTACATGGCCGCTTTCACTTTCATTTACCAAGTGTTGGAGTGAGGATTTGTTATTAAGGGTGAACATTGCATGGTGATTTTATTGTAGTCATTTTTAATTTTGTAGTCATTATTAGTATGGTAATTGATTTCCTCCTGGAGTTTCTAATTGGTTTTTGTATGATTTATGTCCAAGTCCATTGTGTTAAGCAAAAGATTTTGGTTATTATCCGTGTTAGGATATTGTGCCATATTTGTGAAACTTGTAATACAAATATGTCATGCAGATTTTTGAAATATTGATTATATTTTTTTTTAAAACCATGTGCTGCTTAGGTGGATTAGTATAATTGCTTTCTCCTTCATCATGTGATTTAGCATTTTGAATTATATTTATTTTGGTTGGTTCATCACTGTGATCAAGTAGTAATTTGCTTACTGTTGCATTAGGGTTGGCAAGTAGTTATTTATAAATATAGTTTAAGGCTGTTTGTTGAGATACTTACCTGACAAAGCATCATACATTCAAACATTTATACCTGGAGCTATGGTTGCACTAGCCTTATCTTTGAATAGATTGGCTACCTTAGAATTGCCTTTTTTAGGGAAGGATATTACCATCCATTCTTTTGCATTATCTTTTTGGACTGTGGTGACTCCAAAGTTGGTTGGTCTGTTTTTTGTTTGATTAGTGGAATGGATTGTGAGCATCCCTGACTTGTGTGTCCCAACCCGCCTCATGCTTTACATAGTATATCATCTCCTTCTTACAGGATATGTTTGCTTATTGTCACGCCCCAAACAAGGGACATGACCGGCGCCTGACTAGGTAGCCCCAGTCAAGCGGACCTGGGTGCCTTTCATTCCCACGTGTTACCCCTGTGTTGATTATTTCTCATTAACCAAATACCTTACCAATTATAACTGATTTCACAATATACAAACATAACCATGCGAGTGATTCATTAACAAGTTTACAGCTTTTACAACGCCCAACATAATATATACATGAGCCTCGAATCCCACAGTTTACATGTCTACGGAACCTCTAGGATACAAAGGACGATACAATACTTGCCGGTAACAAGGCTCCGGCTATACCTTACACAAAATCAAAATAAAGTCTAAACAAGAGTGGCATGAGCCACGTAGGGCCCCGAAAGGAAAGGGGCTTACCAAAACGGGCAGTGGAAGATGAAGGATGCTACTGCCGATGAGCTGAAGTACCTGCTACTGATTCACCTACAATCATAATACGAATGTAGCGTCCCCGGCAAAAGGGACGTCGGTACACTTGAATTGTACTGGTATGTATGGACAAACTTTGTCCCAAGTAAACTCAAGCCATTAAATTACATCAAAACTAATCAAGCCGGCCAACCATGTTTTCCACCTTTTACTCATTTCAGATAAGCCTCAACACAAACACGTTCAAGGTAAACAAATAGAACAACAACCAATCAACCACACAAATTGCAAGTAGTCAAACATAGGGGCAATCAGTGCCCCCAGGTTGCAAACTCTCCTGCTGTCTCCTTTCACAATTTCACATCATTGATTTTTGTATCAATTTTCAATAGCGATTTCGATCGCTTTCCATCCTTATTGCCCCCGACCACCCTTATTACCTCGGCCACCCTTATCACCCCAACCCACACCTTATTTCCTCACGTTGCGGCGCGCAACACGACCCCGCCTTACAGTTTAAAACACAACAATTTCAAACAGCAGATAAGGTACTACACACAATTTCAATAAGTTCAAATAAGCAACTTGCACATTGTTCCATGTTCTCAATTACTTATCAAGCCAATATCACAACCAAGTTACAATATTTCCATAATCAAAAATATTCACACAAGTATGTTCAACAATTTTCCACAATTCAAGTGCTTCGTCTCTTTCCACAATAAACCAATTCTCAAGTGTTTCGTTTCTTTTCCACAAGGTGCCATAAAGGCCATCATAACCATTATTCACAATTCTTCACCAATTCCAATTCCCTTGTTATCTTTCAATTCATATTTCATACCACACCACATGTAGTTTAACATCAATTAGATACCCAACAACAAAATCAATAAATTACACACAATCTCTCAAATTAACACATGCCAAACGAATTGCACACATAAGGGCGATTTCACAAGAATCAAAGTTAGTCATACATACCTCGATTGAGCTTTCCTTAAGTTACTACAACACTCCAAAAACTCTAGCAATTCCAATCTACTATGAAACATAACAAAATTAAACACATATTACAAGGATATTCATGAAACTAGCTCATTTGAACAATTTATCAAACACTAGTTGAGCATCTTGATTTCGAATCCCCTTTTTAAGACTTCCTTCAATCCCTAACCCAATCTTTAGTTATTTAAGTTAAACAATCTTCCCATAAACCTAAGTTGTACATGCATGTATACACAATACTAATAAACCCAAGAATCATACCTCAATAACTCATCTTATACACCAAACTCGAAATTAAAACCCTAGGGTATAGAATCTTACCACTTAGATGAAGAACTTGCTATTGGGTTCTTGATTCTTGAAGATCGATGCAAGATTTGGATGATTTAGATGTTGGGTTCCTCCTTCTCTCTCTAAAATGCTCTCACCTCTCTCTAAAATCACTAAGAAATGACCCCAAAATGAACCCCAAAGCCTATATATTGAAATGGGGTCGGGCTATAAAAATAGAAGAATTAACTCGGCTTCTCGGGTTCAATTTGCGGTAGAAATGCGACCGCAAAGTTAACAATGCGACAGAAATGCGGTCGCACATTTGACACAAGACAGCATTTTCCAGCCTTTGGTAATTTGATCATAACTTTGTGTAGGAATGTCCAAATGACGAACGGTTTGAAGCGTTGGAAACTAGACTCCATGGGCTTTCATTTGATATGCTATACACCACATAAAACCTTATATATAATTATATATGATCATTTGAAGTGCAGCTATATGCGAATCCATTTGGAATTTTGGCCTATTTCGAAAATTTTCCCATTTGGCTTACACTTGGGCTTCCATTTTGGACCTCATACCACTTACCATAAGACTCATACTCATATTTATCAAGTCTAATTGATGTCCATCATGTTCATAGCACATAAAATATAATAATTAGCCTACGTGGCACCATAGAATCCTATATTCCTTAGCGAAATTTTCTAGGGCCTTACATTCTCCCCCCCTTAGGATCATTCGTCCTCGAATGAGGAGTATAGTATTTCCCAAACACTTTAACATCAAACATCTCTTTTCTAACCTACCTCCAGTCTCTAAATTTTCACTAACTCCTAAATTTTTCAGAAATTTCGGCAGAGTTTCCTTTGTAACTAGGCCTATCCTCCTACCAGGGAATCACCAAATTCGTCTCAACAACACATCCACAATTATACATAGCACCACAATGTATATTTCCACAATCCTAATCCCAGTATTACAAGCACTACATTATCATAAGGATACTAGAACATGGACTGCACAGTTTTACATCAAAATACCTATATGGTACATTCCAAGTCAAAACTAACTGGTATTCAATCAAACTAAAGTACTTTCCTTCCACGACACATTTATCCTTCCACACGACATTATTGACTTACAAGCATTGTCATAACACCTTCTCAGAAGTAATATCAACTCCCAAAAATACATAACAAGGATGACAGATAAACATCTTGCATGAGATAACTATCCATTGACTTTACCTTTTGATAACTTCCACTGTACAATTTACACTCCACTGGATATTGCAATTTATGATAACAACAATAACCCACAATTCCATAACTTGGCATCATACCATCAAGGATGTCAGTTCATAGTAAACAAACAATCATGTGTTCATAATAGTCCTTACCAGCCATTAATGTAATCGCAAAGGTGTTCATCAACAAGAATATAATTTCATTTCAATCAACAGTCCATATGAAGTCAAGCCATCATGAGTCTTGCTAGTAGTGCATCATATAGGATATTAACATGATCATATAGTTCAATAAAGTCAATTCATACCCGCATTTGTTTTTCACTATCTTCTTAGACATAAGCATATGGAAACACAAAGTACACGAGGAACAGTTATGGGGAATATCATACACCTATTGCAACCTAATGTGTAATACAGTCATGTTACCTTTATTATCAACTTACATAATATTTTTAGGGGTACACTCACACTAAACCCTTGATGACCCTTAATAGTTACCCTAAGATGTGATACCATAAACTGACCATAAATTTATCTATCAATATATATGTGACCACACTATGAAGCTTTATCTTTGACTTGTCTAAACTTACAATACCCAATATTCTAATACAACGAGGGACAACAAAGTTCAAGATCAGGCTGGAGTTCTTCAGGAATCCATTAATGTACTGGGTAGAGCACTTTATGAGGTCGTATACTAAAAGACATGAAATGTTACTACTAACAAAACTGACATGGTTAATCACTATGACTACCTTAATTAATACACAAATGAGGCATAGGAGTAAGTAGTACATGGGAAATAGGAATCATTAAGGAGGAATACTCAAGTACGTGAACCACTCATTTTCTAAAGGGTAGGGAAAATCCGTCGACCTCGAATAGGAATACTCTAGCACTTTGAATGTGATATGGGATTCAAAATACACGAAGTTGAATTACACTCTTAACATAACTTGACGCACAGAATCTATGCCACAACCCTATAAGGATGAAAAGAATTGAACGCTTATGAGATTACCATATTCTAGAAAACATAACACTTCTTGGTAATTGATCTTATATGAGGAAACTAAAAAATTACGACCATTTTTTTCATTCAAATCAACATGTTCATGATATGTACAAAAATCCGAAGTCATTTAATCTCAACCTTTCACGAGTGAAACTCAATAGCTAGGAAATCTTGATATTGGGACAAAATCATGAATTGGTTAGATGGTTCTAATAGTTAACACAACGCTCCAGGGAGAAGGAAAATAACACTCATATCTAGCCAAGAAGGTGAGATACCAAGGGTAGTAAAACTCTCCACACATGACAATGACATAGTCCATAATTCTAGAAGTTGAGGGTGTGAAGAAAACCAAACACAATGAGACAGTGCACAATAATCGCTGAAGGTTTGCAAATGTTCATAATGAGATGTCCATAGGTTTTGACTTGAAAAAAGGAAGTGTCATAGTGATACATAGAAGGGAATGTTCTCTTATCGTTGTCGTACAAGTGTAGGGAACTAGCACAATGAATTCACTAAATAAGGAATACGATTAAAACATTGTGGAGACATAAAGAGAGAATAATCATTCGTTATGAGTTGGACATGCCTATGTTATACTATCTTCCAAACTGCAATACAATTCTACATCACGGGCAACCACAACACTAGAAACCAAGTGAGCTACTTACTACGGGATATCTCAAGTGGAAACCAAAATTATGGCGACACAAGATCTTCCTATGATGGGATGCGAAGATCTCAATTTTTAGAAAAATTTTATGCACACAGTGACCATTTCAATTGACATGTACTTGTAGGATAAGTGTAGATGCATGCTTTTACGTTTCTTGATAGTAAGAAGGTTTTCATGATGTTACTTGCAAGAGAGTAGATTGGCAGCTCAAGCCATATAAGCCATATACACAATTGAGAAAAAGAGTGACTCGGGAAGGATCACAAATCTTGAATACTTTGCATGGAACTTGGCACCACATGTACAAACTTTACAATGGTGCATGTATAGGCACAAGTGAGCAGATGTTGTCAATTTAAATGAGACGTTTCTGTAAGAAGTTCATCGGGAATAGTCCTTTGTTGAGAATTTAGGAAAAACAAGTAGGAAATATCAATAGTGTTATAACTCAATTCAGGAACACAATTATAGAGGTCAATTCCATATGAGGTTGTACATACAAGAACTGTGATCGGGAGAATTTGTAAATAATATGTCTCATTAAAAGAGCATGTCCATGAACTATTTTGTAATTTGGATTCTTTTTAAGAATATATCTATGCAAGGGCAAGGAAATCATAAGGGTTTAACAAAAAGTTTAAACAATCACCACATTACCAAATAAAATGGATCACATAGTTTTCACATAAGTTCCATACCTATAGGATGCATATCATAGCCCTTCTGTAGGGTTCACATATCAGATTATACACCTATGTGCTTCATACAATAATAAGGAAATCACAATTACGAATTAAACACTTTAAATGATCACCACATTATCAAATAAAAGAATCATACCATTTTCACGTATATTTGTCCATCGACTCTTAGGGCCATAATTATCACATCAGACTTGGCACTAGGCCACATTTCATAACACAATCTCTTGTTCCTCGCATTTCACATCATTTTCTCATATTTCACATCAACATCATAATCTGTTTCATATTCCCTCATGTCACAAGTATCACCGGGTACAATTTCATTTCGAGTTCTCGACACATTGTCTACATTTTGTTTCTCAAAAGCATTTGACTTATTTCAACATCTCTATGCACAGAGGACTTCACACAGTTTTATTTAATATATGCTGCTTCAATTTCAATTTAAGGCCTTCACATTTCAATGCATGATTCATACCCCTTGCACCCATTTTATGTTGTCAATAATAGCACATTGATCATATTGGAATGCATATTTCACAAACATCGGGTCACAACACCAATTCATGTAAAGTATCAATCACAACAAGAATCCAAAGTTCAATCTTACCACATTTACACATTCACTTTCTTTGCTTCCAAATATCTTTGTATATTACCATCAACTAGTCACAATCAATCAAATCCTTTTGGTACACATAAGAACAATTTGGAAGAATCAACCATAACAAGTTTTCTCACAAAATTTGGCATCAAAATATCTATTTAAACTTGACTTGAAGTCTAGTCATTTTAGCACATAGTTCACATTCTATACATATCCTCATCTACTAAGAATAATATATTAAACAAATGAAGAAGTGCCTCCTGCATATATTTTCACAACAATAATTCGCTTAACATAACAAAATGAATACTGCATCAATTATATTTTGAACCTACAACATTTACGCGGACACCATGGAAGCTTAATTTCTAAGAGACGGGGTTTTAGTCGTACATACTGATGATATACTACATGATCTGGTGGTGCAGTGACATTAGTAGGAACAAGGGTACTCTCCTTAACAACAAGTTCTACCAATCACTCCATGGCTCAACACATTCTTCTAACAAGTCCTTGGATGATCCACTTGGACTTAATAGTGAGATAAATCTCACCTTACATGCTTCAAATTCACAGATTATGGTATCAAAATTACCAATATTGAGGTTAATACTTAGAGAGGAAATTAGCTCCATATCTTGAGCCATATCGCACGATCCGGAATATCAAAGAAATGGGTAAATTCCTAAATGCCCGTGCAGCCCCCAACTTATATGATGTGGTCGACAACACACCGATAAGAATGGCACTACTAGACACGGCTCCGAGACATCCTAGGACACTTAAAAACCTTAGGCTCTGATACCAAGTTTGTCACGCCCCAAATCGAGGGACATGACCGGCGCCTGACTAGGTAGCCCCAGTCAAGCGGACCTGGGTGCCTTTCATTCCCACGTGTTACCCCCGTGTTGATTATTTCTCATTAACCAAATACCTTACCAATTATAACCGATTTCACAATATACAAACATAACCATGCGAGTGATTCATTAACAAGTTTACAGTTTTTACAACGCCCAACATAATATATACATGAGCCTCGAATCCCACAGTTTACATGTCTACGGAACCTCTAGGATACAAAGGATGATACAATACTTGCCGGTAACAAGGCTCTGGCTATACCTTACACAAAATCAAAATAAAGTCTAAACAAGAGTCGCATGAGCCACGTAGGGCCCCGAAAGGAAAGGGGCTCACCAAAACGGGCAGTGGAAGATGAAGGATGCTACCGCCGATGAGCTGAAGTACCTGCTATTGATTCACCTACAATCATAATACGAATGTAGCGTCCCCGGCAAAAGGGACGTCAGTACACTTGAATTGTACTGGTATGTATGGACAAACTTTGTCCCAAGTAAACTCAAGCCATTAAATTACATCAAAACTAATCAAGCCGGCCAACCATGTTTTCCACCTTTTACTCATTTCAGATAAGCCTCAACACAAACACGTTCAAGGTAAACAAATAGAACAACAACCAATCAACCACACAAATTGCAAGTAGTCAAACATAGGGGCAATCAGTGCCCCACAGGTTGCAAACTCTCCTGCTGTTTCCTTTCACAATTTCACATCATTGATTTTTGTATCAATTTTCAATAGCGATTTCGATCGCTTTCCATCCTTATTGCCCCTGACCACCCTTATTACCTCGGCCACCCTTATCACCCCAACCCACACCTTATTTCCTCACGTTGCGGCGCGCAACACGACCCCGCCTTACGGTTTAAAACACAACAATTTCAAACAGCGCAGATAAGGTACTACACACAATTTCAATAAGTTCAAATAAGCAACTTGCACATTGTTCCATGTTCTCAATTACTTATCAAGCCAATATCACAACCAAGTTACAATATTTCCATAATCAAAAATATTCACACAAGTATGTTCAACAATTTTCCACAATTCAAGTGCTTCGTCTCTTTCCACAATAAACCAATTCTCAAGTGTTTCGTTTCTTTTCCACAAGGTGCCATAAAGGCCATCATAACCATTATTCACAATTCTTCACCAATTCCAATTCCCTTGTTATATTTCAATTCATATTTCATACCACACCACATGTAGTTTAACATCAATTAGATACCCAACAACAAAATCAACAAATTACACACAATCTCTCAAATTAACACATGCCAAACGAATTGCACACATAAGGACGATTTCACAAGAATCAAAGTTAGTCATACATACCTCGATTGAGCTTTCCTTAAGTTACTACAACACTCCAAAAACTCTAGCAATTCCAATCTACTATGAAACATAACAAAATTAAACACATATTACAAAGATATTCATGAAACTAGCTCATTTGAACAATTTATCAAACACTAGTTGAGCATCTTGATTTCGAATCCCCTTTTTAAGACTTCCTTCAATCCCTAACCCAATCTTTAGTTATTTAAGTTAAACAATCTTCCCATAAACCTAAGTTGTACATGCATGTATACACAATACCAATAAACCCAAGAATCATACCTCAATAACTCATCTTATACACCAAACTCGAAATTAAAACCCTAGGGTATAGAATCTTACCACTTAGTTGAAGAACTTGCTATTGGGTTCTTGATTCTTGAAGATCAATGCAAGATTTGGATGATTTAGATGTTGGGTTCCTCCTTCTCTCTCTAAAATGCTCTCACCTCTCTCTAAAATCACTAAGAAATGACCCCAAAATGAACCCCAAAGCCTATATATTGAAATGGGGTCGGGCTATAAAAATAGAAGAATTAACTGGGCTTCTCGGGTTCAATTTGCGGTAGAAATGCGACCGCAAAGTTAACAATGCGACAGGAATGCGGTCGCACATTTGACACAAGACAAGCATTTTCCAGCCTTTGGTAATTTGATCATAACTTTGTGTAGGAATGTCCAAATGACGAACGGTTTGAAGCGTTGGAAACTAGACTCCATGGGCTTTCATTTGATATGCTATACACCACATAAAACCTTATATATGATTATATATGATCATTTGAAGTGCAGCTATATGCGAATCCATTTGGAATTTTGGCCTATTTCGAAAATTTTCCCATTTGGCTTACACTTGGGCTTCCATTTTGGACCTCATACCACTTACCATAAGACTCATACTCATATTTATCAAGTCTAATTGATGTCCATCATGTTCATAGCACATAAAATATAATAATTAGCCTACGTGGCACCATAGAATCCTATATTCCTTAGCGAAATTTTCTAGGGCCTTACACTTATGTTGACCAATTAGGAGATAGTTTTGCGCTGGTTGCTCCAATGATAACTCCACACACAACCTAACATATCTCCCTCTTAATGTGGCTGATGTGCATGCATCTACTTTGAGTAGTTTGCTAATGCAGTTGCCAATACTTGAAAGAATAATGCCATTGTAAAATTTCATGGAGAGTTATGGTAATCGTACCCATACTGCTGTATAGCTTTGATGAGCTTCTTTAGCTATAAAATTGGGCACCCATTTTTGAATAGAAAGGAAAAAAATTATTAATGAACCAAGGTCCATTATGTAGTATTTTAGTCACATTTTTCTCCTTAGCTAATTTGATTGTGTAGTAATCTTCTCCAAGATCAATAAGAGGAAAATTCTCATTTATTTTCCATAGGTCTTGGAGTTTCTTTTTCAAGTACTGATGCACCAGTCTTTTGCCCATGACTTTTATGATAACAAAAACCTTTTAAGAGTTGTACATGCGTTTTCTGTCCTACTTAGATAGTATTATTCGCTTCAATTTGTGTGACAATACCCCTGAATTCGTGTCATCAAGTTCAATTGATTGGATGTCATTAGAAGTGTTCAGATTTCTTCCACTGATTGAGTAGTGTTGTTATTGAAGAACTCGCCTTGAATCAGAGTATCCTTGTAGGATAGTATATTAGATGGTTGAGGATTAAATATATCAGGGGGTTTAGGAGGAATGAGATTTTGAGTACCCGAATGTTGTTTTAGTGAGATATTATTCATTCATTTTCTATAAGTTCTATGACGATTCAAAAATACAATAATCAAACCAATAGGAGTACTGTATTAAAAATTTTGAAATAATTTACATAGTAGGATTATATCAAAGATATTAGTACTATATATTATAATAATTAATAATATTTAAATGCTACACTAAAATTATATTAAATTTATTAAATACGAATACTCAATAGTGTCACGTAAAAGTGAAACAAATGTAAGTAAACAAACTGAATTCGTCTGTTCTTTAAATTTGAGATACAATTAGATTTTTTTATAGTCCTCACTCTTTATAATAACACTTCACTATAATGATTATGTTTTTTCTTTTGGAACTAATTTTGTCATTATACTTGTATATTTTTTATAATAACATTTGATTAACAATAAAAAAATCAAAACAAATAAAATTATTACTGTTTACCCCAAAAATACGAGTAATAACTACATTTGATATGTAAGATATGTGATTTAGTTCAGTACTAATCAACAACCAAGAAATAGGAAGTAGAAACGAAAGAAATAAGTGAATCAAACCAATTTTACTCAGCAGTAGTGACCTCAAGACGAACCGAGAACAACAAAATATAAACAGTAAAGAGTAAAAAACAATTCTGATGAACAGTATGCGAAAGTAGAGAATATATTCTTTGCTAATGATTAGATGATATTACAAATGATTAGGGTCCCCTTTATATTATAGGGGAACCCTAAATAAGGTACATTTCTATTTACAGTAAGAAATATTATTGGTACAACTGTCTAACTACCTAGTACGGAATCATACAATCCTATTTTACAATTTGCGCCATTATCTTGGGGACGTGACAAAAATCTAGCTTATTCTATTACAAATCCATAACGGTACAATTTTGGGGGCGAGCATACTTAACTTCGATATTCCTTGCACTCATATCCTCGGGCATTGCATTCCGTCCTCAATCTCGAGTCTAGTCTATTGACCTTGAACTCGAGCTTACTTTAACTCAGACCTAAGGCGATCCCTCGAGCCTGGAAAATCGGGTGTGCCTGATTTCGACTGTATACAGATAGTCCATACGTTTCTTAGAGTAGGTCGATAAGAAACGATATGATCTTTGATGTTCTGACGCCTCAGTCCCAATGTCAATCTTGTGATGTCAACAGTTGAGTTGACTGAAAGGTTGCTTTCGTGCAATTCCCAAAGTTATTAATTGGAAGCGGCTGATGGTCGGCTATTTAGCTTCCCCAATACGCTTAAGTGACTTCTATAAATAGGCCAATTTCACAATATTTGCAGACTTTATTTCTCTAATCATTTCAAAACCTCGTCAGCTCCTTTTTTTTAGTTCACCCTTCTCTTAAATTTGCCCTTACTTAGTCATCAACCCCTTCTCTCTGAATTTTTACATCATAATGGCCAAAATATCTAAATATTTTCCCTAAAAGGAAAAAGACCTCTTCATCTTTGCGGCCTACCAGAAGTAAAATGGTGGTGTCGCCTTATATTGAGGAGTGCATTTCCCCACTTTATGAAACAACATCCGATTTCAAAATTAAAAAACCTATTTCGATACCAGGCCGATGTGAACCCATGTCTCGATATATTTGTTTGATAACCGGAGATGAATTTGATCAATTAAAAGAGGACTGTGACGGGGAGAACAAAGATATAGTGATCCCTTCCCTCGAGGAGGACATCATTACATACAAAGCGGGGTACTTAAGCGTGTATACCTACCAATTGATGATGCGTCCTACAAATCTAGCTCTGGCTCCCATAGATCGAGTCATTCTTGATTTTTTCCAAAAATTACAAGTGATGCTTGGACAGATCTACCCTTCATTCTAGCAAATCGTTAATTTGACCAGATACTTCTCGAGCCAGGTCGAGGGGATGCCTTTTACCCTCAACCATCTTATCAGACTATATAGCCCTCGCCTTTATCGAGGTGGCTTGATTAAGCTGCAACATCGATCATCAAAATCTCTCTTCTCCAGCATTGATAAGGTCAAAGATCGATGGTGGATGAGCCAGTTTGTCCGATTCAGGACATCTGACCTGATTCCTATTGAGAGAATGCCATTTCCCAAGGAATAGAACATGAAACTTAAGTACATGCTTATCGACAGTAACTTTATACCTAGCTCCCTCTTCTTTCTTAACTTTATCGTTTTCTTGATCTAACCCCTTTTTAATGGTGTAGTTATCGCTTTGTTTCTTGGTGTGGTGCAAAGCCTGAAAGGTTGGGTCCGAAAACTAGCCTCTACCTCCTTATACGCATAACACTGCTGGCGCGATCTGGTTTATAGGAGACTAAAAATCATAATGAGTTCTCTTGTTTGTTTACTTGTGTTTCTTAGTTAAATATATAATTTGTCTTTATGCAGGACTCGGAGACGCCATTGCTATGCGGCCACCCCCGCTGGGTGAAGAAGAGATCTCAAAGCCTTCCAAAGGAAAGAAGAGAGAGATATGGTTTCCTGCAAATCCCCCAAAGCCAAATAAAAGCGTGGCTCGAAAGCCTAATGCCGATATTTTGGTCCTATCCTCAGAGATGGCCCAACACCTTCGGGACGAGGATGAAGAAGGAGAAGACGATGACTGCTTGTTAGTAGTTTGGAAAAGAGGGAACATTGTTGCTTTGAAGTCTACCAAACAACTGATCACTGAAGCGGTTCATTCTAGAACTTTAGAGATCTCTGAAGGGAGTTTGAGCAAAGTCCCAAGCTACCGAGCAACATAAGAGCACCTCGTCTTGGAGGTCATTTGGAGGGTCGAGGGGAATGATCTTGAGCCCCTTAAAAGAGAGGAGAATGTCCCGAGTGGAGCACTCTGGGTAATTGACTGGATGAGTCACCGCCAGGTCCTTAGTTCTCTGTGGGACAATTCTGAGATGCTCGGAACATGAGAAATCCCGATGTGGGGATGAGCCACTAAGGGCATGATATCTTTTGAGAATGCCTTGAAGAGATCGAATATGGACCCGCACCAGATACTTCTTATAATTTCAACAAGGCCCATCGGATCTTCAAACAAGTAAGTTTTTGTCCTTTAAAATTACGCCTGCGCTTTATCCTTATTGTTATGAGTCTAACTTTTTCCCTTTTTGTGAAGGTTGTGACACTCCATAAAGAAGCATTCTCCAAGTCTTGAGCTGAGCTTGCTCGATGTGAGGCTGAGCTTAAGAAAATCTCAGAAGAGAGGGACAGTCTTAAAACCCTCTATATCAAGAAAGAGGAGGAGATCAACGATCTTCGAGCCGAATTGGCAAAGGCTTGTCAAGAACAGAACGATATTGTCGAAAAGGTAATATACCGTTTGAGGTTTTGTTATGCATTTTCCCGATTGATCGGCTAACATTTCAACGTTGCACGCTCAACAAAAGGGCGAACTAATGGAACAGCTCCGATAGGAGGTCAAGATGAAGGAGGCCGAGACTGTATGGTGGATGCAAGGCATAGACCGCCTCGCGTTAAAGAAAATTACTCTTTGGGAGCAGCTGGATTCAATCTAACACCATATTCAAAGTGTTAAGGAGGAGATCCTAGCTTAGAGACGCAAAATCTAGGAGCTTGAAACTAAATCTGTTGCTGAGCTTACAAAGGCCAAATCTGAAGCAATGGCATTTACATCTTTGTATCGAGCTGATACTGAAGCAGCTAACACATGGGAAAAGGAGATCTCTGTTGCGGCCAAGGTTAAGCTATTATGTGCAGTTGACCATCCTATATGACAGTCCTGGAGAGAAAGCCTTGAAGAGGTGCATGCTCGCGGCTTCGATCTCTCAGCCGATATTGAAAGGGCAATGACTTTGGAAGAAAATGTTATTGTTTTGCTTTCTAATGACAAGGATTCAGCCAGTGGCTCAGAGAGCGGAGTAGACAAAGATGAAGTACCCAATGATAAGGCTCTCGAAGACGGACCTTCAGAAGATGCATCTGTCGTAAATGTGGCCCCAAAATAGGTTTAGGTTTCTTTATTTTATTTTCATGTTTTTATGCAAGGACCCCTCGTGGTTTTTATAAATATGTTTTGTAAACATCTCTTGGAAATACAAAAGGACCTCGTTGTTTCAACTTTAACTTGTGTTGAATTTCATTCTATCCTCATTCGTGGAAAATTGGACCGGACAACTCAAATGATCGATCCGAGCATTGGTTTGGACTCATAACATAATAAACCCTTAAGTTTTTATTGATCAATGTAATACCCCTTAAGATTTTTGTTAATCCTCAAGCTAAGTTTAAATTGATTTGATGCAAGCTAGGGATGTCGGGACTTTTGAGTCCGAGTTGAGTGAAAGCAAAGTCTCGAACCCTATATAGTTTGGTCCTTAGGCCTTTTTAGGTTAGACCTTAGGCTCTTTGGGGTTGGACCTTAGGATCTTTAAGTTGGGCTGAGTCGGCCTCTAAAGTGGCTATAATTGTTTCCTCTTTTCAGCTAAAAGACTTAGTGAAATTTTTTGTATGCCTTAGCATGTGTTTTTTGTACCCTTTTGGGTTTTTCGAATGTTTGATATATCATAACCTTATTAGTAATTTGTTTATGTAAACATATTCAAATACCTCTTGATGTTGTTTCGAAGGCTAATGTTATCGAAGCCTTTAAATTATTCGAGGGTTGATTTTATCGAAGCCCTTTATTTTTTGATTTTGTCGAGGGTAGTCTGGTTTAACCAGTTTTTTCAAAGTGTTTGAAGGCCTTTAATTTATGGCAGAAGTTGGATGTCCCTGAGCCACATTATTTTGTCCGTAGCCTTTTTATATGACCGTAGTCTTTAACATGATCATAGTCTTCGGGTATGTCTTTTGAACTTGTTTCTCGCTAACCTTTCAAACTTGTTCGAAAAGTTAGTCCCCAAGTATATTGGCCTTGGCCTTTGTATCGAGGGGATAAATCTTTGAGGTATTATGAGTCCGAGTTTTCGATGAAACAGATGTGCTGACTGTTGATGACAGTCCCCGAGTATCTCGATGTTGCATTCGTGCTTTGGCTCTTAAGCCGTTTCCTGTAATATTATAAGTGTAAAGCTCGTATAATAGTAGAATTCTTTGAGACACAAAGTGTTTTTTGATATAAACATAATGCTTCTTCAAATAATTGATACATGTTTACATGTTTTGACATCGGGGCTCGACTATTCTATATGGATACGATCCATTTGACCGTTTGGCCCATTACAAAGTTCTCTTACTGAGGCCCTCTTAGGCGTGAAGTATTTTACTAAAAAATATGACCTCTGAGGTGATGCCCCCAGTATTCTAGGTTTATTGAAAAGAAGCCTTGGATACTGTTGAGTTCTCCTTATGTAGAATATAGTTGTTGCCTTATTAAAAACCTTGCGGGTAAAACTCAATTTGGAAAAAAATTTGATATAAGGGAAAAAAGTGCAACGCATGCTTTAAAACCTAAGGCCTTCATGTAAAAAGGTGCATTTGATAGCTTCGATCATACACCTGCAAGAAGTTAGTTTCAAATTCAAATGGACGAGAAAGACACATTCATACCTTAGCAATAGTATCGTTTGAGTAATGACAAGTTCCAATTGTTTGGCAGTTGTTCACCTTCCATTGTGCTAAGTTTGTAAGATCCTTTATCGAAAGATTCGAGGACTCGGTACATTGCTTCCCAATTTGGACCTAGTTTCTCTTCATCCGGGTCTTGAGTATTGAGGGTAACTTTCTGTAGAACTAAGTACCCAGTTCTAAAGTGTCGAAGGTTAGCCATTCTATTATAGTATCTTTCGATCCTCTACTTCTACGGGGCCATCCGAACAAGCGGTGCTTCTCATTTTTCATCAAATATCTCGAGGTCAGTATTCATATCCTCTTGATTTGACTCCTCCGATGCATGTCAAAACCTGGCGCTGGGTTCTCTGACCTCGACAGGGATAAGAGCCTCGGAGCCATATACTAAAGAAAATAGGGGTAGCCCCAGTGCTAGACTTCGATGTTGTTCAATTTGCCCGAAGGACCCCGGGTAGAACTTCTCTCCATTTCCCCATTGCATCGTCCAACCTTTTCTTCAAGTTTTGAATGATAGTTTTGTTTGTTGACTGGACCTATCCATTTCTAGTTGGATGGTATGGTGCTGATAGGATCCTCTTTATTTCATATGCTTCGAGAAACTCCATCACCTTGCTGCCGATGAATAGTTTTCCATTATGACATATGATCTCAGCAGGTTGAATGTCGTGGACTCAACCCTTAGGAAGAGTGGCCACTAATAACTTTTACCCGATAGTGGTTTTCGGGGTCAATTTCCATAGGGAGCTCGATATTGGATTCAAGTATTTGTGAAGACTAATAAAGTGTTGTAGCTTCTAATTGGACTTCTAACATTTTTGGTTTTCTTGTTTAACAACTAAATATATTAACTACAATTATGAATTAGATTATGCTAAATAGTAATTCTAAGGTGTATGCAATAAGGAGAAAATACTAGGATCGTAGCACTTGCCTAGGTGAATAATTAACATATATATAATGTTAATGCAAGGATGATAGTTAAGGGAAAATTGGATAACCGTTGCACTTTAATACTCACTCTCACACCTCTTGGTAGAGAGAGTGATTTTGCCTAATTGACTCTCTCGAGACCAATTGGGTAGGCCAATTTTCCCAAGCAACTTTAAGGTTCAAGTTGGGTAATTA
This sequence comes from Nicotiana noctiflora, assembly GCA_032618575.1. Taxonomy (NCBI): domain Eukaryota; kingdom Viridiplantae; phylum Streptophyta; class Magnoliopsida; order Solanales; family Solanaceae; genus Nicotiana; species Nicotiana noctiflora. The sequence continues at coordinate 77,403 of JASVEL010010869.1, read as the reverse complement.
CTCTCTCAAGGTTTAACCCATTACATGAGACTACCATTCTCGTGAGTCCATCCCATTCTTGTTGGGTTGATTGAGAGGTCATAGACTCCCTTTCTCAAGAAGAATCAAAACCCACTAAGCTAGACTTAGTGTTTGCAACCACAAAATCTAAATGAAAACATACAATCAACCCAAAAATCAAACACCCAACATCATCCAAACATTAAGCAAAAACACACATTAATTACCCATACTAGGGTTGAGCCACAACCCTAGCTAATGAGTTTAGCTAGACATGGAAATAGTAGAAAAAGAAGAAGTAATAGAAGAAATTAACATAATAATGAACTACAAATTTAATACACTTAATTCCACGTTCAAATCAAAGGAAAATAGCCCAAAATAGGCAAATAAATGTTGCCTCGTGATCAGCTGCTCGTACAGTGTAAAAGAAGTTAACCTAAAAAAGTAAAATATTCTATTTATACTACACAGGAAAAACAGGAAAAAAATGTCCCTGAGGGTCTGTCGCAGACCGCATGAAAATAACATGAGGCCGCATAGGGTAAAAGGCCTTCAATATTTAAGCTACTGGATCTTGGAATGCGGACCGCCCAGAAATGCCTCGCGGCCGCATAGGTTGAGTCATGCGGACCGCGTGGAAATGATGTGCGGCCGCACAGTTGACTGTTCTCCAATTGTAACTCTCTGTTCATTCACCCACGCGGACCACACTGTTTTGGTGTGCGGACGCGTGGGATTATGCCTCTTAATTTGAGCTTCTATTTCTTCATCATTGTGGACCGCATAGAAATAGATGCGGTCCGCGTGGAATTATGTCAAATATTATAGGTTCTCTAATCATTACTTGTGCGTCTGCGTGACAAAACAGTGCAGACCGCATAGGTTTCTTGAACTTGGTTATTTGCAGAGTCCTCTTGTACGACCGCATGACAAAAGGTTGCGGTCCGCACAGGTCATTTAACTCACACATTAGCTCGTCTCCTTACACTTGGCAGATTTCAGTCCTTCCTAAGCCGATTTGTGATCTTTATCATCTAGTCTCTCAAACCTGCAATCAAGCACATCTTGAAAGCAATTCAGGACTAATCTATATTAATTTATGCACAAAGCTTAGGCAAGAAGGGGTATAAATCATGCAAAATTCATAGTTATCAACTCACCCAAACTTAAACCTTCGCTTGTCTTCAAGCAAACAAGATAAGACCTACCCCTCAATGAAAAACATCCAAGAAATTCCTGTTTTATCCTAGAGTAACCTCAACAGCATCAATTGGGACTAACAATTTCCCTCAATGCAAATGCATCATCAACACATTTAAAACTTTGAAAAACTTGTGGATCAAGTGTGACACAAGAGCCTCAAGAGTTGACACATTTCATCAAGGAACCTTTCTCAAGTACTTTGATCATTGTGGAACCCAAACTCACACATCCTCGACTCTCCCTAAGTGAACCTCACCATTTAGAGAATTCGCAAACAAATTGAGGTAGAAGGATTTCTCGCTCATCTCTCACAAAGAGGAGACCCTAAGTCCGACTCTCAGTACCATATGTTTGCCCTTTATGTACATCCTAATGAAGGCTTCCCTCAACTCAAGATCATATAGGGCTTTTTAGGAGTCATTGTGAAGGCTTTTGGGTTGGGGTAGGATATGCTTTCGTTCACATGGGTTCAATCTTCCCTTAAGCACTTCTTTTGGTTCGTTTTGGCATACTTTCTTGACTCATTTGAGTATTTCTTCTTTCAAGGGGTTAGAGGGACACAACTCTTTCTTTTGCAATTCAAATTCTTGTTCACCTTTTTATCATCTTTTTCACTTGTTTGTTGACTTTGGATCCCCTTTTTGGTTTTTATTCGCCTTTGTCTTTCTTTTGCCTATTCTATTTTTCATTGCCTTTATTTTTCTTTTTTGCTTTTATGCCTTTTTACCACATTGTTTCCTTTCTTGCCTCTCCCCCAAACTTAGATATTTTCCATTACTTAAGGAAAGATTTGGGTGCTAAGAGAGGGTTTCATTAAAACGGGTATAGGCTTGTAAAGTTTGGTTCATGAAAGAAAGGTTAAAAGTTCAAAAGGGATAAACTAGGGATCATTATATTGGTAGGTCATGAAAAGGATCAAAATAGTATTGTTGGATCAAGGATAGCCTACAATCACTTCTCAAGTCAAGTTCCACCCATGATGTCGCGTCAACAAATATGTGGGGCAAGTTCTAGACCATTGGCACGGTACTTGGGCTCACAAATCAATTTGTCACCACACATACACTCAAGGATTGCCAAATATGGAGTCGAGAGCCCACAACAACCTCGAATACAATTCAAGCGCACAATGGTTCAACATAAACATATGATAATTGTTTGGTCAACACAAGAGTCTCAAGGCCACGACTTTCACCATCCTAAACACAACTTAATGTCTTTGACCACGAGATCAAAGGCAAATATGCTAGGCCCAAGTGAAGCTTTGCTTGAGGTACTCTTAACTACCAAAAACTTGAATATCAAAAAGAAAAAATCAAAAACTGACTCAACCCTTAAGAAAGTTGTCACCCTATCTATCATTGAGAAGATCCACCCGGTTCACACAACACTCTGTCCTTGGAACGAACCGTGGCATAAAGAAAACCAAAGGCTTATTGCAATATCCAAAACAAAACCAAAACAAGGCCACGAGCCTAACCTTGCAACTATCACGAAAATTCTAACGAAAATAATAAAACTAAAGAGAAACCATCAACTAATAACCAAATGAATATGTACACCAAGAGAGTATAGTATACAACTAAATGGATTCATAATTAAAGGTTATATACAATCCAACTATGTCTACGAATGTACTGAAAAGAGAGAAAGAGAGAAAAATATATACAATAATCCAGTTTAACAAAAATAGGGCCACACCCCCACGAATAAGAGCTAGCATTGTCCCCAATGCTAACTACCAAATATAACAACAAAAAGAAGGAGTGTCCCCCAAGCCTCATCCGCTGGCCTATGCTGCTCGGTGGATCCCATGTCCTATGTAGTAGCAGGGACCTTAGAGTGGTCCCCAGCCTGTTTGCACCTGCTGTGGTACTGGGACAGGTGCCTGCTCCTAGACTGGTTCCTCAGCTGAATGTGCATCGGAAGGATCCTCATGCTCTGTGTCCACTGCAATCACAACTCCTTCGGTGTTAGGGAGTTTCCTCTTCTTCCTGGGCCTATGCTCCTCATCTGGTGGCTGCTTGATAGGGGTATCTATGGCTGGCTCCTCAAATAACAAGTCTAGTGGCAGCTGATCCGCCACTAGCTTGTCCACCTGTACCTTCAGTGCTGCCACTGACTCCCTTGAGGCTTTTGTTTTCCTCAACATCCTGTGCTCCTTAGCTAGGCTCTTCAGTGCCTTGCTATGGTCATCAAGTGCCTTCTCCAACGAGTCCTGCTATGCCATCATCTGTTCCTGGTTGGCCAAGATCTTCTTCAAGGTATCCTCAATAGATGAAGGTACCTCAACAGTCATCGATGCTCTCTCTGCCTGTACAACTGCTGTCAAAGTGGACAACTTGGATGTCGCTGCCGACATCCAGTTGTTCAGACTGGCTAGTGAATGAGTAAGCTAGTTGGCGGTGAATCTGTGAGTCTTGGACACTAGAATCACTGCTCAGCTGAAGTGGAAGGTGGTGCTGTAGCAGGCCCTGGGGGCAATGAACTAGGATCAATGGGCTGCTCAGAGGTAGCTGGCTTATCAGACTGGCCAACTGCGGAAGAAGTGGAGGCCTGACCCTTCTTTTCATTCTTCGGGTTTTCAGGGTCCTTTTGATCATACCATGAGTGGGGGTTCACCAGATGTACCTTCACATCAAATTTCTTCTTTTCTACCCCTAGCTCTCGGAAATACATAGTCAATGTGTTGGGGAAGGGGTAGTTGGTCTTGGTTTCATTGCCCACTGTGGAGATCACCCTATGCATAATATTTCCCAGATTCAATGGGAACCCAACTATGATAGAAGCAACTAAGACATCACAATCAATGGGGACGAAGTGATCATGCGTGGCCAGATCAAGCCGACTGCACACAAATGTCAACCACCCTTTTTCTTTGAAGCTGAGGGTGTCCTATATATTTTCTCCTGAGCCTTGAACCACACCGGCACTGTACTTGGAGCTGCTAAATTTCAACTAACCATGGGCGAGCTTCTTCCTTCAGGGCCAACTTCTCCACATATTGTGACTCATTTTTATCAATGAACCCCAAGAAGTCATTGAGGGACTTACCGTCAAAGAGAACCACCTTATCCCTCACTTTAGTAGCTGTGGACCCCCGAATGACATGGTAGACAATGGTGTAAAATTCTTTGACCATATGCTCATTTGCCATATCCAGTCGTTCCTTGAAGAAGCCCCAACCCACCCTCGTACGAAATTGTGCTTGTGTGTGAGAGATGTGAGGAAGTAGATCTGCATCAATAAACCGCCTCTCCGGGATGATTTTTCTCTTAGGCCACCATTCCCTAACCAGTGGAAAGAAATTTTATTAACAAACCTGTTCTCCCACACTTCCAGCTTCCTAGTCCGCTCTACACCCCCTACTTGAGGCTCACCCCCCAGCTTGCTCTTCATTGTCCCCTGATTTTTATCCAGTCTCCCCTGATAGTAAAGCTATGGGAGAAGTGGAATATTTATCATTACTGCCCTTTTTAGATCCGAACCCATCAGACGAGTCCGAAGAAACCACATTCATTGCTTTCTTTGAAGTGGCAGCAGTGCCTTAATCTCGAGATGGGAAGTCACGGAGGCCAACTGACACATACATATGCGTAGGGGCAGACTCTGAAGTTGCACTCCTAGAGGGTGTATGCTCACTCCCTGTTGAATGGGAGGCAGCCTTGTCAGCTGTGCGGATTATCTTCTGGGTTTTGTTTATGTTGGCTCTAGCCTCGAGAGTGAGTTTGACCACCCTTTTTCCTTTCCCCCCTCGAGTGGAACCACCTCTCCCGTGTTGCTTATCTTTGCCCCCATGTTGTGATTGTCTGCCTCCATGGTGTTTTACTATTTTCTGCAAGAGATGCAAGTCTAGAAGTGTTAGTGAAAGCATAGCAGAAGTAGGCAATGTAACAGTGAAATCCTATGTGCACACAGTGTTGCAGTCAGTGGTCACGCGGACCACACATAAATGTCACGCGGTCCACATAGGCAAACCAATTAATCAACAAACTTTCTATAAATGGCCTACGCGGACCGCACAAAAATGTCATACGGCCATGTAGGACCAATGTGGACCGCACAGAAATGGTATGTGGCCGTGCAGATCCAAGTTCAGAAAATACCAACTCTCTGATGATAGGCCATGCGATCCGCACTATTTTGGACCGCGGTCGTGCTAAAGTCACGCGGACCGCACAAAAAGGTCACGCGGACTGCGCAGAACAATTGTGTATCATTCTAATCAAACGCACGCGGATCGCACAAAAATGTTGTGTGGCCAAGTATGGTAAACTCTTACTGGGTAGGGTATTTTTTGTTCTTTTTGGTCCAATTTTAATCAACCTAAATGTCCATACTCAGTGTTTTTGATAAGAAAATTAAGCCTTATTTTTACATTAATTTACCAACCCTATTCTAACAGTTAATAAAAATAAAAATAAAAATAAAAATGGGAAGAAATTAAGAAGTTATTCTATTAGAAATCAAAAATTGAAAACAAATTAAATTAAGAGATGATGTGGAAGTGAAATGTTACCAAGGATTAATGAAAATGCAGATATGTGCCCAAATCGTGGATGAACAGTGAAAATATGGCTTCAGATGAAAAAGAGCGAAAAGGATTAAAAGAGGCCTAAGGTCTCTATTTATAAAGAACTGTGGGGCCCATGACTTACCGACCTGCGCAGCCGCACAAAAATGACACGCGGACCGCGCGGAGTTTTCCACCTTTTGTTTCTAAGGGCAGCCCACGCAGACCGCTCTGCTTTGGTGCGCGCCCGCGTGTGAAAAATTCAGAAAGCTGTTAATTCCATAATTTCCACGCGGACCGCACTGTTTTGGAGTGTGGCCACATTGGAAAACTTTAGAGAGATGGCATTTGAGTTCAAACGCACGCGGACCACACACATATGGTCACGCGGCTGCGTGATCACTAATGAGATACCGCCCAATTTTATTTTTTCCTGTTCTATTTCAACATCATCCATGCTATACTTCACAAACCATCAGCTCAATAATCCTACTCTACAATGGAAAAATAAAGAAATGAAAAAAAGACACAGGTTGCCTCCCAAGAAGCGCCGGATTTAACGTTACGGCACGACGCGGGTTACCATCATCTTTACTTCAAATGAATAAGCGACACCACGTGGATATTATCAACCTTGCCCAATTAATGCTTGACTCGATGCCCATTAACCCTGAATACTTCACCTTTTTGTTCTTATGATCAAGGGCACCGAAAGGAGTTTACAAAAACCACTTCAAAAGGCCCTCTCCATTTGGATTTGAGCTTCCCCGGAAATAACCTTAGCCTTGAGCCGAAAAGAAGGACCACATCACCAACCTTGAATTCTTTTCCCCAAGCATACTTATCATGCAGGTACTTCATCTTGTCCTTGTACAAGGATGAGCTATAGTAAGCATGAAAGCGAAATTCATCAAGATCATTCAATTGTTCTACTCGGAGGTTGGCCGCAACATCCCATTCCAAATTCAACCTTTTTAAAGCCCACATCGCCTTGTGCTCTAGTTCCACCGGGATATGACAAGCCTTACCAAACACTAATCGGTATGTAAGCATACCAATCAGAGTCTTGTATGCCATCCTATAAGTCCAAAGAGCTTCGTCCAACTTCTTTGACCAATTGGTCCTATTTGCATTCATTGTTTTGGACAAAATACTCTTAATTTCCCTATTAGAAACCTCCACTTGGCCATTTTCTTGTGGATGGTATGGAGTAGTCACCTTGTGGTTAACTCCATATTTGGTGAGCAAAGAGTCAAATTCCGCGTTACAAAAATGGGACCCCCCATCACTAATGATAGCACGAGGGGTTCCAAAACTAGTGAAAATCTGCTTCTTCAAGAATGCTACGACACTCCGGGCTTCATTGTTGGGAAGAGCCATGGCTTCCAACCACTTGGAGACATAATCTACCTCCACGAGAATGTACGTGTTCCCACAAGAGATAACAAACGGGACCATGAAGTCAATACCCCACACATCAAAAATATCAACCTCTAAAATGGTGTTAGAGGCATCTTATCTTTTTTAGAAATCCCGCCAGCTCGTTGACATGCATCACGCCTTTTAACCAAAGCACTTGCGTCTTGAAACAAGGTCAGCCAATATAACCCACAACTTAGAACCTTCGATGCCATTCTCACCCCCCCCCCCCATGATGAACACCATAAGGATAAGAGTGGAAAACTTCCAATATGCTCAATTTTTCTTCATCCGGGACACAACAACGAATCACACCATCGGTGCAAATGAACAAATTGGGCTCGTCCCAATAGTAATCCAAACTATCCCGCTTGAGCTTCTTCCTTTGGTTAGAAGAGAGCTCATACGGGATGACACCGGTCACAAGATAATTGAATACAACGGCAAACTACGGCATATCATTCATAGACACCTCAAGGAGTTGTTCATCCGGAAAAACATCATTAATCTCAACACCACTTCTTGGTCTTCCTTCCTCCTCTAGCTGGGACAAGTGATCTGTGACTTGATTTTCACTTCCTTTTCTATAAATAATCAAGATCAAATTCTTGCAAGAGTAACACCCATCTCATCAATCTCTCCTTTGAGTCTTTCTTTGTCATCAAGTACCTAAGGGCCGCATGATCGGTATGAATAATCACCTTGGCCCCCATAAGGTATAGGCGAAACTTCTCCATGGAAAACAGAATAGCTAGCAACTCATTCTCAGTGATTGCATAGTTCTTTTAAGCCTCATTCATCACCTTTCTTGTGTAGTACACCGGATGGAACATCTTTTTAATTCTTTGACCAAGCACCGCACCAACCACTACATCACTAGCGTCACACATTAACTCAAAAGGCAAATACTAATTTGGTGCGGTGATAATGGGAGTTATAGTCAACTTATGTTTCAACAATTCAAAAGATTCCATACACTTCTCATCAAACACAAACTTCACATCCTTCTCTAATAGCTTGCACAACGAGTTCATAACCTTTGAAAAATCCTTGATGAAATGCCGGTAGAATCCGGCATGACCTAAGAAACTCCTCACCCCCTTGACGGAGTTGGTGGGAGGAAGCCTCGAGATAACCTCTATCTTCTTTGAAATTTTATACCCCGAAACAATTCCTTCTTGCACCATGAAGTGAAATTTCTCCCAGTTTAGTACAAGATTGGTCTATCCTCTTCCACACTCTATCCAATTTTCCTAAGCATTCATCAAATGAGTCCCCCACCATGCTGAAATCGTCCATGAACATCTCCAGAATGTCCTCCACCATGTCAGTGAAGATTGCCATCATGCATCTTTGGAAGGTTGCCGGAGCATTACAAAGTCCAAACGGCATCCTTGAGAAAGCGAATGTGCCATATGGACAAGTAAATGTTGTCTTTTCTTGATCCTCCGGGGCAATGAGAATTAGGTTGTACCTCGAATATCCATCAAGGAAACAATAATAAGCCCGGCCCGCTAAACGATCAAGCATTTGGTCCAAAAATGGTAGAAGAAATGATCCTTCCTAGTGACCTTATTGATCTTTCTATAATCCATGCACACTCTCCAATCTGTAACCGTGCAGGTCGGAATGAATTCATTGTTTGCATTTGTGACCACCATGATGCCACCCTTCTTTGGAGAATATTGGACTGGGTAGGTCCATGAACTATCCGATATTAGGTAGACTACAACGGCATCCAACCACTTGATAACCTCCTTCTTCACCACCTCTTGCATAGCTTCATTTAATCTTTTTTGGTGCTCAAGTGACGACCTTGCATCATCCTCCAAAATGATCTTGTGCATGTAAAATGCGGGGCTTATACCCTGAATATCTGCCAAGGTCTATCCAATCGCCCGCTTGCGCTTTTGTAAAACCGCCAAAGTGGGTTCCACCTGCAAGTTATTTAAGCAAGATGAAAGAATAACATGCAAAGTGAAATTGGGACCCAAGTACTCACACCTGAGGTGAGGAGGAAGTGATTTCAACTCCAACACCGGTGGCTCCTCAATAGATGGTTTTGTTGGAGGGGTCTTACGATTTTCAAGGTCCAATGACAACTTTCTCGGCTCATAAGAGTATGATCCCATACCATACATATTATTTACACATTCAATTATTCCGGCATCCTCATTAGCTTCCATGTTCAAAAGCATCGCTTCAAGTGGATCTTCAACATTGATCATTGCGCTTGTGTCATCCACTATCACCATCGTGACAATGTCGACAAACAAACAAACTACGGTACTATTTAGTTGCCTCATCGATTTGCACACATGGAAAAATACTTTTTCATCACCAACCCGAAAAATCAACTCTCCTGCCTCAACGTCAACCAAAGCTTTCCCAGTTGCTAAGAAAGGCCTTCCAAGAATGATTGGGACTTCAAAGTATACCTCACAATCAAGAACATGAACTTATCAACTCGAACAAGTACGTCGTCGATGATACCCAAAGGCCGCTTCGTAGACCTATCCACTATTTGTAGCCGCATTGATGTCGGGTGAGGTTTCCGAATCCCCAAAGTTTTGAACACTGAATATGGAATTAGATTGATGCTTTTCCCAAATCACATAGGGCTTTTGCAAAATCGGTGCTTCCAATAGTGCATGGGATGGTGAATGTACCGAGATCCTCAAGTTTTGAAGCCATGGAGTGTAATATTGCACTCACTTGATGTGTCATTTTGATCATTTCACACTCCATCGATCTCTTCTTCGTGACCAAATCCTTCATAAATTTTGCATACCCGGGCATTTGCTCTAGCACCTACACCAAGGGCACATTTATTGTGAAGTCTTCATCTTGTCAATGAATTTTTTAAACTGGTTATCACTCTTTTGTTTTGCCAAACGTTGGTGGTAAAGCAGAGGAGGCCTAGGCAAGGGTGCTTTGGCCTTTTACACTTCCGACTCGAGCATATCTATAACATGTTCCCTAGACGGGTTCACGTTCTCTTGAGTCTCCTCCTCAATTTCTTAAATGTCAATTCTCACCTCATCTCTTGTACTTGTCTCCACAACATCCTCAACCCCCCGTAGGCATGTCAAAAACTCGGCAACTCATATTCCTCCACTATGGCTTGATTTTCTCTTAAGGCATTCATATCACCGTCTCGTCCACTCCTTGTGGTCACCACCATTACGTGGTTGTTTTGCCCACCCTTAGGATTCACCACTGTGTCACTAGGTAGTGCACCCTTTGGGCGAGTATTTAGGGATTGTGAAATTTGTCCAAGTTGTACTTCCAAGTTGTGGATGGATATATTATGTGAAGCTAATTGCGCATCCGAGTCTTGATTCCTTTTCATCATTTGTTCAAACTCACTTCGCTTTCGAATTCATTGCCCGAAGAACTCGGTCCTTGTGATTGATAAGGTGGTGGGTTGTTTGGATGTTAAAACATCGGGGGCCTTTGAAACCCTTGCCCTCGATTACCTTGGCCTCCATTGTTATTGTTACAATTGTTGTTATTCCAATTATTGTTATTTCCACTCCAATTGCCACTATTATTTCATTGATTTCCTCAATTGCTTTGATTACCCCCATTCCAATTTCCGCCGCCTTGGGGTTGATTATTATTGTTCCAATTGCCACCACCTTGTTGATTATTTCAATTCCTTTGAGATTGCCATTGTTGGTTGCCTTGATTTCCTATATTCCCTTGAAATTTATTCACATATTGGCAATCTTCATTTTGCTCATCATAACATTCATTTGAATACCCACTACCATTATCATAATTTTCACAAGCTCCTTGTTGTTGTGGCCCCCTTTTACTTCTCTTCATCATGTTTACCCCTTCCATAGCATTAACTTATCTTGGATTTTTCACTTGTTGCAATTGTGATTTTGCTAATTGATTCATGGTTGTTGTAAGTTCGGCAATGGCTTGTCCATGGTCATGTAACTCTTTGTGCAAGTGTATAACATTTGGATCGCCTTGAGGAACATTCTCCCGACTTTTCCATGCCGATGAAGTATTAGCCATTTCATCTAGAACGTCACATGCTTTATTATACGAGAGCTTCATGAAGTTGCCTCCTACCAATTGGTTAATAATGCATTGGTTTGTTATGTTGATACCTCTATAGAATGCATGTTGGATCATCATATCATTCATGTCATTGTTCGGACACTCATTTACCATGATTCTAAACCTCTCCCATATTTCATGCAATGGCTCCGCCGGTTCTTGTTTGAAGGTTAAAATCTCATCACAGAGCACCACCATATGACATGGGGAGAAGAAATTGGCACTAAATTTGTCAGCCAATTTGTCCTATGTAGTAATTGAATGATTCGGTAACCTCTCCAACCAATCGAGTGCTTTACCCTGAAGAGAGAACGGGAAAAGCCTTAACCTTAGGGAATCTTTAGAAACATTGGTTTTCTTACTTCCCCAACAAGTATCCACAAACCCCTTCAAGTTCTTGTATGCATTTTGATCGGAGGCGCCTGTAAAATACCCTCATTGTTCATGAAGCTTCAACATCACATTTTTAATTTGGAAGTTCCCCGCCCGCATTCAGGGAGGAACTATTGCACTTGCGTAACCTTGGTTGGGAAGAAACCTTGGAGCAACTCTGGGTGGAGGCGGAAGAGGGTCTGAAATTACATCACTAGGATTAGCATTTGCGTTTCTACCTCTCCTTGGTATTTGTGGTACCTGGAGTTCTTCTTGATCTAAATCATCAACCTCCTCCCCCCGACCACATTATCAAGAGAGATATTCCCGTTCAAAGCCATTTGTATATGTTGGTTTGACACTAATAAAGTTATTAAAAAGAAGGAAAGAGAAGCTAAACACTAAACTAGCTACACAAATAGTCAGAAACCGTAAGCTCCCTGGCAACGGTGCCAAAAAGTGTTCGTAGTGCCCACTATTCCTAAGTATTCCCGCCTATCACGCGGGTGACCTGGGTTTGATCCCCGGTAATGGCTCCAATAAGTGATCGTTTCGTTCTCAACCCTTAGGAAGATTGGGCACTAACAACTTTTACCCGATAGTGATTTTCGGGGTCAATCTCGATATTGGAATCAAGTATTTGTGAAGACTAATAAAGTGTTGTTGCTTCTAGTTTGACTTCTAATAATTTTTGGTTTTCTTGTTTATCAACTAAATATATTAACTACAATTATGAATTATATTATGCTAGATAGTAATTTTAAGGTGTATGCAATAAGGAGAAAACACTAGGATAGTAGCACTCCCCTAGGTGAATAATAAACTGATATATAATGCTAATGCAAGGATGATAGTTAAGGGAAATTAGATAACTGTTGCACTTTAGTACTCGCTCTCACACTTCTCAGTAGAGAGAGTAATTTTGCCCAATTGACTCTCTCGAGACCAATTGGGTAGGCCAATTTGCCCAGGCAACTCTAAGGTTCAAGTTGGATAATTACTTTCTCGAGGTTTAACCTGTTACTTGGGACTATCATTCTCATGGGTCCATCCCAAATTCTTGTTGGGTTGATTGAGAGGTCATAGACTCTCTTTCTCAAGAAGAATCAAAACCCACTAAGCTAGACTTAGTTTTTGCAACCACAAAATCTAAATGAAAACATACAATCAACCCAAAAACCAAACACCCAACATCATCCAAACATTAAGCAAAAATACCCATTAATTACCCATACTAGGGTTGAGCCACAACCCTAGCTAATTAGTTTAGCTAGACATGAAAATAGTAGAAAAAGAAGAAGTAATAGAAGAAATTAACATAATAATGAACTACAAATTTAATACACTTAATTCCACGTTCAACTCTAAGGAAAATAGCCCAAAATAGGAAAATAAATGTTGCCTCATGATCAACTGCTCGTACAGTGTAAAAGAAGTTAACCTAAAAAAGTAAAATATTCTATTTATACTACACAGGAAAAACTGGATAAAAATGCCCCTGAGGGTCTGTCGTGGACCACATGGAAATAACATGCGGCCGCGTATGGTAAAAGACCTTCAATATTTGAACTACTGGATCTTGGAACGTGGACCACCTAGAAATGCCATGCGGCCGTGTAAGTTGAGTCACGCGGACCGTGTGGAAATGATGCGCGATCGCACAGTTGATTGTTATCCAATGGTGACTCTCTGATCACTCACCCACATGGACCACACTGTTTTGGTGTGTGGCCACGTGGGATTATGCCTTTTAATCTGAGCTTCTATTTCTTCATCATTGCGGACCGCAAATGGATGCGGTCCGCGTGGAATTATATCCAATCTTGTAGGTTCTATGATCATTACCTGTGCGTCCGCGTGACAAAATAGTGCGGACCGCACATGTTTCCTGAACTTGGTTATTTTCAGAGTCCTCTTGTGCGGCTGCATGACAAAAGGTTGCAGTCCGCACATGTCATTTAACTCAAACTTTAGCTCATCTTTTGACGTTTGGCAGATTTCACTCCTTCCTGAGCCGATTTGTGATCTTTATCATCTAGTCGTTCAAACCTGCAATCAAGCGCAACAATTCAGGACTAATCGATATCAATTTATGCACAAATCTTAGGCAAGAAGGGGTATAAATCATGTAAAAATCACAGTTATCATAGGTATCCCGAACTGACATGTGATGTGGTCCCATCAATTACTTCTTTTTCTCTAACCTTTTCGAAGGCATGTGCTTCCACCCATTTAAAAAAGTAATCGGCCATAAATAAAATAAATTTATCTTTATTTGGGGCCATTTGTAGAGGGCCAACTATGTCCACTCCCTATTTCATGAAAAGCCACGGGGATAACACCGAGTGTAGTTGTTCTCCGGGCTGATGGATCATTGGTGCAAAAAGTTGACCTTTGTCACATTTTTCGACAAATTCCGTAGTATCGTTTTCCATGTTGTCCCAGTAATATGCTGCACTAATAATTTTGCAGACCAGAGACTCGGTGCCTAAGTGATTCCCACAAGTACCTTCTTGGATTTCTTGAAGAACATAATCGGTGTCCCCTAACCCTAAACATACAGCCAATGGCCAATCGAATGTTCTCATGTATAATATTCCATCTTTATATACTGCAAACCTGGCCTTGGTTCGTAGGTATCTCAATTCTTTGTGGTTCGATGAGAGTTTTCCATTATTCAAATAGTCAATATATTTATTCCTCCACTCCCACGTCAAACATGTATAATTTATCTTGCATGACCTCTTCAACCACATACCTCGATAACTGGACGACAGTCCTCGAAATAATGTCATCTTCTTTGATCGAGGATCCTAGATTAGCTAGTGCATCAAACTCACTATTTTTTTCTCGAGGCGCATAATCCATAGTCCACTCCCTAAGTGGTGCAAAGTTATCTACAGCTTATCCAAGTACCGTGTATTCTATCCTCTCGAACTTCAAAAATTTTGTTTACTTGGTTCACCACCAATAGCGAATCGCACTTGGCTTCAATGACTTCTACTCCCAAGCCTTTAGAGAGTTTGAGACCTGCAATTATGGCCTCATGCTCAGATTCATTATTAGTCAACCTAGAAATTTTGATAGATTGTCTAATGATACCGTCCGTAAGAGGCTTTAAGACAATGCTGAGTCCAGAACCTTTCACATTCGAGGCACCGTCTGTGAAAAGGGTCATAACCCCGATGATGTACCCAAACTTAGCAAGAGTTATTTCTATACTTCGGGTACGAGGTTCAGTGTAAAATTGGCCACGAAGTCATCTAGGATTTGAGACTTGATGTCCGTTCGGGGTTGATATTTGATATCGTACCCGCTAAGTTCAACGGCCCATTTGGCCAATCGTCCCGATAGCTCGGGCTTATGTAAAACATTTTGAAGGGGGCAAGTGGTAAATATGCATATAGGATGACACTGAAATAATAGTTTTAGATTTCAAGATGAGCTTATATTAGCATGTGCCAATTTTTCTAAGTGAGGGTATCAAGTTTCAGCGTCTCCTAGAGTTCGTCTTACATAATAAATAGGGAATTACATACCTTTCTCTTCTCGAAAAAATACACCACTTACGGCTATCTCGGACACTACTAAGTATATGTAAAGTTTTTCATCTACCCTTCGGGGTGTGAAGCAAAGGCGGGCTCGATAGATATTGCTTTAATTCTTCTAAGGCTTGCTGACATTCGAGGTCCATGAAAAATCCTTTTTCTTTTTGAAAAAAGAAAAGGACCGTTGACTCGTATTTGACGACATCAAAATGAACCGACCAAGGGTAGCAATTCATTTTGTTAGTCTTTGTACGGCCTTTACATTATCCACGACCATGACATCCTCAATGGACTTAATCTTATCGAGGTTAATTTTGATACCCCGATTCGATACCATGAAGTCAAGTAACTTACCCGAGCCAACTCTGAAGGCGCATTTCTCCGTGTTAAGCTTCATGTTGTACATTCTCAAAATTTTGTATGTTTCTTGCAAATGAGTCAAATGGTCCTCTGTATGCAGGGACTTAACCAACATATCATCATTGTAAGCTTCCATTCTTTTACATATTTGTTCTTCGAACATTTTGTTGATTAGTCCTTGATATGTAGCTACTGCATTTTTTTAGCCCGATGAGAATTATGTTGTAACAATAAGTTCCAAATTTAGTAATAAACAAAGTCTTTTCCTGGAGGGTTCATCTGAATCTAATTGTACCGGGAGTAGACGTCGATGTAAGTTAGGATCTCACGGCCGGTCGTGGAATCGATCACACTATCGATGTTAGGCAGTGGGAAATAGTCTTTTGGGCATGTTTTGTTCAAGTCCTTATAGTCTACACACATTCTAAGTTAATTTTCTCTTTTAGGAACTACCGCTATATTGGCTAACCATTCTGGGTACTTTACCTCCCGAATAGACCATATTTTAAGAAGTTTGGCTACCTCGTCCTTTATGAATGAATGTTTCACCTCTGAGTGGGGCCTCCTTTTTTGATTTACCGGTTTGAATCTAGGGTCGATGCTTAGCGGATGTGTGGTGATTTCCGGTGGAATCACTATCATATATGAATGGGACCAAGCATATTATCAATAAGAAATTTAATGAGTTTTTTCTTGAGTTCGGGGGTTAATCTCGTTTGTCACACCTCCTTTTTGGCACTCGGGAGGGTGCAAGGGAATTTTTCTAATTAAAGGACAATCGAAACGGGATTTATATATTTAATTCAAAGTCGCCACTTGGGAGATTTATGGTGTCCCAAGTCACCGACTGAATCGCGAATCGAGAAAAACATTGACTCTGTTATATAGTCTACAAACCAGAAATTCGTGTAAGAAATTTTACTAACCCCGAAGAAGGTGTTAGGCACTCCCGAGTTCCGTGGTTTGAGCACGATCGCTTTGATCCTACTTGGCTTATTGAGTTATTTAATTAATGACTTTTAAACCTACGTGCTTTTTCTTCTTTCACTATTTTTAATTAAGAAAATTATCTTGAAACGGGTTACGCGTATGTATACCTGCATGTTTGGCACGTCAAAAAATTATGTTATGCGAACGTGCCCACGATTAATAATGCTTTATTATTATTAAGAAAAGTTTGGGCCGAAGTTGTGTGAACGCATACTCCGGGTTTGTTTTTAGAAGTATAATTGTGTTACGCCGACGTATGCAACCACACTTAGTATTATAAACGGCCCTAAAGGATATTCCACGGAATATTTAGTTATTTCTTATATCTAGCCAACGAAATTACTTGAAGGCCATATGATTTCAATGAGCTTATGCAACCTAAAATTAATTGAAATCTGCAACATATTTTATTATTAAGCAAAGATTTGATCGAAGTTGCACGAACGCATACTCCAAATTAATTTAGGATCATGGTCATCTTACGCGAACATATACACAACCACAATCGTATTTTAAATGATCCTAAAGACTTATTAATTTGGTATAGCTAAATCATGAACTTAAACGGGCTAGGCAAAATTATTCAAAAATCATCTATTATAATTACCCTAACCCAAGTAATGACTGGGCACAAATGAGACCCAGCCTGGCAGCCTAGTCATGAGGAGCGAATTGCTCCTGAGGTTGGCCCAACATTAAACTGTGAGTAGGAACCCAACCGTGTAAAAAGGGCCAATTTAAAATACTAATTAGGCTGCCCCCTTCTTAAATAAAAATGGGTCCACAAAGGAGTTAACACTAATGGGCCTCTAGCCCAATAATGATTGCAAGAGAACCAATCATGTGATCAACTTGGGAAATTAACAACTTAAGAAACCATTCGTGATTTCAAAGAGAGAAAAAAAATTAGACATTATTCAAGTACTAATTTTCAAAATTATGCCAACACTAAGGAAATCCTTCCAAGCAATTTATTTGCCGAATATCAGTTAATTTACTTTTCCATTTGAACCAACTAACTGAGTGTTCTGTACTTTAAATACAAATTCACGCACCCTTTAAAGGAAAATCAACACTATATTTTGGCACTCAAATGGAAATAATATATCCTAACATCCCATACATACTAATTAGCATTATTAAACATAAGATCGAATTGAAAATACAATCTCAAATTCCTGTAACAGTACGGGATCGGCTCTTATAAGAAGAGTCCCATTACTAACCAAACACATATTTCTAAAACATAATAAATAGAACAGAATTCCTTACAAAATACGGATCTAATGCAGGGCTGTAAATCCTAACATCACACTATAGAGCAGCCACATCTATGTAACGTTCAACTAGTGCAAACAAAGTGAATTTCGAGCTGTGAAACAACCAAACTACATAGTTTTAATGACATGATTTTAACTCATTTAAAAAATTGAAATCTCAAACTTACTATCACTTCAGAGCATGTTTAATAAATAGAAATTACATTGAAACTGGCATTTCAACACAAGAGGTAAAAGAATACCAAAATAAATTTCTAGAGCATTTACTCTTCCAATTTAGAATCAAATTACACAGGTTTCAATGAAATGTATACCTAGAAAGTAGAAGAAAACAAAATGGAGCAAGTCAGCAAGTAGAGAAACAACAATAACAACGAATTTAACCCAGAAGTATTTGAAAATGTCACTTGAAACTAGTTTTAGAATTCAAGGATGTCACACAAAACTCAAAACCAAACTTTCAACAAGAATAATCCTAAATTCCCATGGCATACACACTTCAGCTCATTTAATTGCTCACAATATTGGCATACAATGAATACTACATAAATTCTCGGAGATTATTAAATGAACAGTAGTATTTTGTATTTCTATACTCAAAACTTGGATGAAACAGAATATATTTTTTAGCTCTTAAAACCTTTTGGACTCTCTCCTCTCTTTTTATTTTTCCCTCAATTTATGATTTCACCCTTTTATAGGCCTCTCCTTAGTGCATTCCTCACTATCATTCTTATCTTGTTAATTCTTAATTCCCACTATCCTATTATTTATTATTTCAACACTTAGTGCACATTTCAGATCTTAAAATCTGGTCAGTGCAGTTCTCACTATGAATTCCACTTGGTCTCATTAAACTAATGTATAAGTTACTTTATTAGTGCTAGATTAACTGGCCATTATCTTAATCAATTCTGCCCATTTTTTATTCCTAAAGTACCCTGGTAATTCTACTATAATTACTGCAATGTCCCTAATTATTGCTAATTAATTTGAATCAGCTTAATAGCCTATCCGACTGAAAGACTACTAACTTATTTCTATTTTTAAATTACCCATAAGATCCCACTGTTCTCACTGTCCTATCCCTTCCCCCTGAAAGCCATATGATTTCTAATGCTCCTGATTTTGTACTCTATCAGCTATAACCAATGCTATTAATATCAATCAAAACAACACCAATGATTCAGAGTGACAAATGATCATTCAATTCAGTTCGATATGATGAACTGAATATATCAATAGGCTTAATTCTAAGTTCAAATATACCAACACAAAATTTAAATTACTACCATATTAATCCTACACATACACCTACTGAACTAGTCGACTAAGCTATTCAAATCGATTACACAACCTATAATATATACTCAACAATGAACGAACATAATTTCGACCCAATAAAGGTCTGACAGAGAAGAAGGACAGAAATGAGAAAAAAAATAAAAAAAATCAAATCACATAAATTAACTAAAATTCAAGCAAATACAACACATAATATGAACAATAATAGAAAGAAAAAGAAACACTTATCTGTTAAGGCTCAAGAACAAACGACCCTGGAATCAACTAGATTCGTCCCTTTTGAGGTCAAGGACCTTAATAGAGGGTTCTCTACTGAGAACCCTTTGACTAAGGTCAGTAAAACACCCAAATTCCCTTCAATTTTCGGACAGAAACCAATCTTGATTTTCTAGGGTTCTTATGTTTTGATTTGGGGTTCGAGTATTTGTAGCTAGCTTCAAACCAAACCAAGAGCGATTTGGTATCGAGGGAGGCCAGGGGAATGTCTGGTGTAGGTTTGGGGCCGGTTAGGTTAGGTTTATGTTTGGCTCGAATCTTTAAACGAAGATTCGAGGAGTTCCATAGAGATTTGAACAAAACAGATGGTGGAATCGGACTGGGGTGGTTAGAAGGCTTTGGGGTGTTAATTTGGTGACCGACGGACCTCAGGCCGTCGGGTTTCAGGCAAAGGCATATGGGGGTAGCTAGGGTTTCCTGGGGGTGTTCGTCTCTGATCTTGGAAGAGATGAAGGGGTGTGGTTTAGCTGGGGTGTGGGGATTTGAGTATATTATAACACACAATTAATTTGGACCGTAGGATGCGACTAGAACTACAGCTTAGATCATTTCATTTAGCAACAATGGGATCATTTAGGGTGTGATGGGGTGGGTTGGTTTGGGAATGAGTTGGGTCGGGTTGTGGCAAAGGTTTGAGACCGTTGGATTCAGGGAGATGAACGGTTGAGATTTGCTGGTCCTGAAACGACGTCGTTTGGCTGTCTCTAAGATGGACCGGACTGGTTTCATTTGGGCCTGGGGTATGGGTATGTGATTGGGCAGGTTTGGATTGGGTTTGGGTGAATTTAGCCCAATTCCGGATTTTCTTATTTTTATTGATATCTTTCAAATTTCTTTTCCAAAACTAAAAATTCTAAAAATCCTAAATTAAATTACAAAACCGAATTAACTTATCAAAATACTAACTAACTTCTAATAATAATTATCACACATAATTAAATAACAATTTAAAATAAAATCGCACAATTTGGACATTAAATGCAAAAAATACATATTTTGTGATTTTTTATTTTCGTAAAATAAACTTAATTACTCTTAATTGTAAACTTGAATTTTATATACAAATGTAACATATTTTTGTATTTTTATTTATTTAAATAAATAAACATGCATAGATAATACAAATAATACAAGAAAAATAACACAAAATTCACAACAATTATAAGTAAACTAAAAAAATTATTTTGATATTTCTGGGAGTAATTCATATATAGGGCAAAAATCAAGTGCTCACACCGTTCTTAGACATACCTTTGTCGGGCATGTATTCGATCAGTATGACCTACTCCAGTTCCACGACAGTTGATTTGGTTGCATCGGACTCTTCAGGGACGACGAAGGTTTGAGGAGTAAGGAAGTCCTCTTCTTCGTATTCGATTACCTAATGCTCCGATTCCACCGAGGCTAGGAGTGGCGCTTGCTATTTAGCCGCCTGCTTACTTTTGGTGCTCGATTTCTCCGAGGTTGAAGGCTCTGGTATCGGCACCACTTCCTCGACTCAAAACATCTACTTTGCAGTATGTTGCTCTTCGTAGACTTTATTCACTCCTTCTTCTGTTGGGAACTTCATCATCTGGTGAAGAGTGGAAGGCATACCCTCATGTTGTGTATCCATGGTCTCCCAAGGAGTGCATTATACCTCATGTCGCCTTCGATGACATCGAATTTTGTGTCCTATATGGTTTCGGCTACGTTTACTAGTAGGATTATATCCCTCTTTGTTGTTTTGCTTGCCATATTGAAGCCATTAAGGACCTGGGACGTAGGTACAATCTGATCTAGTAGGCCGAGTTGTTCCATGACCCCTCGACCTGATTATGTTTGCTGAGCTACCTGGATCCACTAAAATACGCTTAACTTGAATTTTATTTAAAAGAATAGAAATTACCAAGGCATTGCTGTGCGATTGGGATATGCCTTCTATTTCCTCGTCACAGAATGATAGGACGTCCTCAGTCACATAGCTCCGACTCTGTTTTCTCTAGTGATTGATACCTTGCTGGGTTTGAACATAGGTCCTTGTGGGATGTCAACACCGCCAACGATCATGTGGATTACATGTTGTGGTTCTTCATGACCATTTTTTCTTGCATCCATCTCCTTGAAGTGATTTTTATCTCGATCACTAAGAAATTCTCGAAGGTGACCCTCATTGAACAACCGAGATACTTCCTCCCTTAGGTGCTTGCTGTCCTCGGTTCTATGGCCATGTGTGCCATGATACTTACACATTAGATTTGGATTCCTCTTAGATGGATCGGTTTGGATAGGCTTGGGCCACCTGGTGTCTTTGATTCTTCCGATGGCTGACACGATCCCTAATGCGTCTACACTGAAATTATAGTCTAACAATCAAGGTGCCTCCGCGGGATCGATGTATTTATTGAACCCGCTCTTACTTATGAGTCCCTGAGAGCTCTGTCCTCGATCATTTCTCCGATCATTCCGCTTAGCGTTACGGCCTGAACCATTGTTTCTCCAATTAACGCACGGCTGATATCGTTCTTTGTTTGGCCTCGATTCCATGTCTATATCCCTTGGGGGCTTAGCTGCCGACCTGTTAGAATGAACTGAGCTCGAGGGGGCTCCCAACTGGTCGTCCTCGACCCTAATATTTGATTGGTAAAGGTTATGTACGTCCGACCACGTCACAAGTTGGATACTCGATTAGATTCTATTTTAATTATCAAGATGCAATCGAGCTCCTTTCATTCAAACCCTGCATAAAATATTGTACCGCCCAGCCATCCGAGATCAATGGTAATTCCATTCGCTCCATCTGGAACCTAGACACGAACTCCCTCAGCATATCGTCATTCCTTTGTTTTATCTTGAAGACATCCGATTTTGTCGATGCCACCTTTATGGATCCGGCGTGTGCTTTCATGAAGGCATCTGCTAACATAGCAAATGAATCAATAGAATTATGAGACAAGTTGTGATAACAAATCATAGCTCCTTTTAACAATGTTTCTCCAAACGTTTTTAGCAATACTGATTCGATCTCATCACCATTCAAGTCATTTCCCTTGAAACCGCAAATGTATGAAGTAGTATGCTCGTTAGGGTCGGTTGTCCATTATACTTGGGTATATCAGGCATGCAAAACGTTTTAGGGATAGGCATCTGATCGGGCTTCTCTGCGTACACTCCCTCTGGGGTCTGCGCCTAAATCTGCGTCCAAAGCAATGGCACTTTACCTCAAAAATATGAGTAACAATTAAATTTGATTTGTGGTTTTAAAGATATGTGATTTAGTTCAATACTAATCAATAACCAAGAAATAGAAAGTAGAAACGAAAAAAATAAGAGAATCAAACCAATGTTACTCAACAGTAGTGACCTCGAGTTTAGTGTCCTCGAGACGAACCAAGAACAATAAAATAAGGAACATAAAGAAAAAAGACAATTCTAATGAATAGTATGCGAAAAGTAGAGAATATATTCTTTGTCAATGATTAGATGATGTTACAAATGATTAGGGTCCCCTTTATATAATAGAGAATCCTAAATAAGGTACATTTCTATTTACAGTAAGTAATATTATTGGTACAATTGTCTAACCACCTAATACGGAATCGCAATATCCTATTCCAAGATTTCCGCCATGATCTTGGGGATGTGGAATGAATCTAGCTTACTCTATCACAAATCCATAACGGTACAATTTCGGGGTAGAGCATACTTAACTTCGGTATTCTTTGCACTCTTATCTTTGGGCATTGCATTCCGTCCTCAATCTCGAGTCTAGTCAGTCAACTTCAAACTCAAACTTACTTGAACTCAGACCTAAAGCGATCCCTCGAACCTAAAAAATCAGGTGTGCCTGATTTCGACCATATACAATTATAAAAAGGTTACGTTTGACTGTACGAATACTATTAGTTCCTTGTGTGAAAAAAGAATACTACTACTTCTTGTCGTCATTTTGGCAAACTACATATATGATATAACTGTTTTCGGTTTTAATATAACTAATAAGTTGTTTTGGCAATTTGCATACTGCAATTTTCGTTTTCTAATAATTAGTCATTTTTGCAAACTTCATTCGTCTCAAGATATTTGAAATTTTTGTCATTAATGAATAATTAATTCGACGAGTTGTTTAAAAAGACATAAAAATATTTTTTTACAAATATTCTTATTACTAAAGTTATTACTCCTACTACATCTTTCTTTAGCTGGGTTTTCTAAAATATTTTCTTTTATTATTTCAGCTACTACTAAAAATTATGGTTTATATTACATTTCAGTTTCAATATGTAAAACTTTATTAAATAACACAATTTAGTATTCAAACTGTTATACTAAAAATAAAATAGGCGTGTCAATTGTTGGAAGTGCAACTCATCACTTCTCTTTGAAGGAGAGCATGTTACAAATTTTTCTCCTTGGTAACACTTTTTGTTGTTTCTCATCTAATACAGTTCGGTATTTATATTGAGCCCCGATTAAATTTAAATTCGTATTGAAAAGTTCTACGTTAAAAGGTAAAATACTAAGTATCTAATAAAGGTAACGTCATGTCTAGGACTCAAACTCGAACATGAAACCTTAAGTTAAGAATGAAAGAATACTTATCACTCTACCACAATTCTTATCAGTGAATAGGGGTGTTCATAAAAACCCGAAAAATCGAACCAAATCAAAAATCAAACCAAATCGACCAAGAAAACCGATACTTTTTTATTTGGTTTTGGTTTTAATCAGAAAAGAGCCGAACCAAACCGACAATAGGAGTAGTTATTTTAAATTTATTATTACACCTATATATATATATGTATACTAGTCTTAGTGTACGCGCTTTGTGTGTGTACCCTATTTCAATAAGTAAAAACTTATTTAAAATCTGTCTTTGTATTATAAGATAAAAGTATAACTTCTTGAAAATAATGAATGTTGGTCGCGTATAATTAACTTTATAATGATAAAAATTGCCTGACATAAGTACTCAATTATCAGTCAATAATTCAACCAAAATTTTATTTCAATGACTGGAATAAGAATAGGAAGTGTGTACTTGATTTTGAAGTGTCATTGATCAAATTAGATTAGTATGTCAATAGTATTACTAATACCAGAAATATTATCTACGAATGACATGTTCCCGAAAAAAGAAATAAATGAAAATACTTTGTAAAACTCAAATAACTAAGAAACACTATATATATACTGTAAACAAATTTTAAATCAAAATGCAAAGTCATAATTGTAGTCAAGAAACCTACATATATTCAGCTAAATTTAACCTCATTTAAAAATGCTAAAATATCTCATAAATTATTTTGTTGGAATAATTGGTAATGTTTCATATAAATCAGAATGTATAAACGTTTATAAAAAAAACTTTGACCCCCTCCGTTATTATTCAAAACCTCATAATTCCTCTTTCTTTGATCTTCTTAATTATTTTGTTTATAACCTATATATAGTTTAATGTAAGATTTTTTTATAAGGTAAAACATAAGTCTTTAAATATAGTTCAAACAAGGAAATATTTAATATGTACAATTTTAATTGATTTTAAATTCTTAAATATTTAGATAATTAATTGAATGATTGTTCCTAGAAAGTAAAAAAAAATTATTATTTTCCAATGCGAACTGTATTTTTAAAGGGTAAAAAATATTTTTGTGCTTTTAATATGATACAATTACACTGTATATCACCCGAACGAGTTCTTTAACCATAAAGAGCCCATATTTTGGGATTTTACATGTTGGGGCCCATATTGTATATACCATGAAATAAAAATTTCAATTTTTAACCTAAACAATCTTCACTCATCTCTTCTACATTTTCTCATCTTCTTCTCTCCACTCCAGTGGCCACCTCTCCTAAGTTTGTTGTAAAGTCAAGATTTTGATATCCAAACAAAAAATTAAGTTGAGGGAGTTAGAAGCTTTTCAGATCTGAAAATTTGTGAAAGAATCGTGCTCACATTCGAATGGGTGCTATTGAAATTAATTGATAATAGTCCAAGAAGCTTCAACCTAGAGATTTGGTTCAGTTGGACTACTTTACAACTCTTTGAGAATGAATTTGGTGAGGTAAAATTGGGGAAAGCACTGCGTTCTTATTTTTGTTGAAATTTCTTCAAGATTGAAATTCTGGACTAAAAATCGGAACTGGGTTCTTGATTTTTGTTAAAATTTCTTCAAAATAGAAGTTCTAGACTGAGATTTTAAGCCTATTGTAATTTATGAGTTTTTTTAATAGACCTGAGGAAGATGTATTTTGGTGGTAAAATCAAATGGGTGTTGATTAATATCGGTGAAATTATTTGGGTAAAGCTAAAAATATTGAGAAAACTTTTAGTAACTTGAATCTAGAGTACTGGGTTGATTGAGCATAATTAACATTAGTTTTGAGAATTATACCAGTTGAAAAAGGAAATTTAAGGTGAAATTCAGTTTTCGTATACAACATTATACATCATTATATAATATTATACAATATTATACAAAAATATAATAAGTGTATAATATTGTATAATGTTGTATATTAGGTGTGTAAATAGTGTATACACCATTATTCTTTTTATTCGTGATTTCTGTTCGACTTTGATGCGGTGGTCTTTCTCTTTGAAGTAAGTATTTCCCTTTCACATGTGCAGTTAAAACTAATTTTACTTTTTTGTTTTGGTGAAATAGTAGAATAAATTATTATACATTTCTTATACGATTTTAAACTAAGTTATACATTTTTATACATGTACAACATATGTGGACTTAAAACTGATATTAAATTTTTTCTTACTTTTTCTTGAACAATCTATGTATAAAATTAAATTTTTGTTGATTTCTTTGCCAACTTGCGTATTTGTAGCAAATCTTTTCAATTTTTTTTTTCATTTCTTTTGTTTATGCTATTTATAACTTAGGACAGAAAAAAATTTAGATTTTTTTTAAGTTGCGTTATAATTGGTTTGCATTGTTGTAATTGCAATAGGAATGTATATGATCGATTTAAGTTAGTTATGTGCAAAGAATAAAAAAAAATATATAGGTCTGTAAAGTTAAATCCAGACATGTCATATTATAAGATTTTTATGGGCTATGCCAATGAAAACTTAAAATGATGGCTATGCGGATGAAAAGTAAATACACTAACTGTACTTTTATGCAATTATCCCTTTTAATATAGCACATAATTTTGGATAATAACTATTTAAAAATAGCATAAAATAGTTATGAAAGTGTATTTATATTATAAAATAAAAATTAACAGACAATTATATGCTCCTAAAAATGAAAAGTACTAATCATGGATAGGGAATTGTACCTATTTTAAAGGACACCGAGAGGATCAACTCACTAACAAAAGACATCTCCTCTTATTCTTTCCGCAAAGAAAATGCAAATTGTTCAATTTATTTAATCAATAAGAAATAATATACAAATTATTTTCAACGGATTAGAAAAGAACAAAAATTACTATTTTTTTCGTCTTGGAAAATACTTTTTTTTTCTTATCCAATTATATAACCACGTGTCTATTTTGGATGCGTCCAAATATTATTTTTGTATGCAGTAAACGTTAATAGTTAAAATTAAATTACTTGTAGTTGACGGGTTTTGAATCTATCAAACATCCACATTATTAATTTGCTTATACTTTATTTAAACATAAAAGATATTCCTAAGATAACCTGCATATCAATAGTATATTTTGTTTAATGTCAATTATAATATAAACATAATCATTATCAAATGAAAAAGTAATTTCTTTCTCCTCGTGGAAAAAGAAAGGAGGGGAGCATTCAAAGATTGTGATTTCAAGTTCACAAATATGACGTCTTTTAGTATTTGAATAGCTAAAAGAGACAACTTTTTATCATTATTCGGGAAAAAAGGACTCGTAAATTAAAAAAAGAAAACTGTAATAATTTTTATTTTCTTAAAAAGAAATGCGTAAACAATTTAAACTATGAGAAAAAAAAGGACTTCAAAATCTAAAAGGAAAGGAATCATAAATATTAGAGAAGTAATTAATCTATTCCTAAATATAAAAATAATAGTTAAATATTTACTCCTAAATAATAGTAATTATTAAATGACTACTTCGTCTACTATGAAATCAAATGTTAAAAGATAAAAAAGACGAATGACATTTTACTAAGGGCATTCGTGCTTTTATTATAGTATATAGATTGTTATACAAAGTTTCAAAAAAATTATGGTAAATGTTAATAGTTTGCACTTTAATATAGTTCTTTACCTTTATATTCTAGTTTGATTGTTAGTTATCTTTTGTTTAGTTTAAGAATCCATTTCGTGTTATAAATAAGATATTTTTAATTGAGTCGTTAAATTATTCATCACTATTTGATCTAATTATCATCAATATATCTTAGTAAATAATATATTTCTCAAAAGACAATTGATTTGATAGTGTTACATTGAAGATGTGGTCGTCGGAATATGTGTTTGATAGTATATGTCTTATGTTTAAGAGAAAAAACCGATAAATAACCGAAAAACTGACATAAACCGAATCGATAAAAAACGACTGAATTGATTTGGTTTGGTTCTAATATTTGAAAAACCAACTTACTTGATTTATTTTTTTTTAAAGAAAAACCGATCCAAACCGAACTATAAACACCTCCTCACCCGTACGACTCTCGATAGTAGAAGAGAAAAGGAACATATCCAATGAGTCTGATTGCAATGGTATAAGTTATAAGCTTAAAGAAATAGATAGGCGCAAGGTAAACGACAGAACCATGTACTAACCGGACCGAAGGAAAAGGTCTCCTGTACAATCTCTGGCCCAAGAATCTGTCTCTCCCCTACTTCATCCCAGCATAGGGGAGTCCTGCACTTGCGTCTATCAGTGAAGTGCGAACTATAATAATGATAGAGTTTTTGGACGATAGATACAACTCGTGACCGGACCATACTTTCTCTCTTATCTCCAGGCTCCAGACCAAGTTGCTTGGGAATAATGATATTAGCAGAGGAAAATGATGCTCTGATCTATTACCGAGAGTAATTTTGTTTGTTGTTGGCAGAAAAAATATATGTCTTCGAGACTTGGATTCAGAGGGTGACAAAATTAAAGGTGCTGCTGCGCCTTAACTTTCTTTGCTACTAAAAGGATGGTACTATTAATTTCATTTCCAGAAAATTAACGGTTTGTTTTGTCGAATTTAATGAAAATGGTGTTCATATCTTAACAGACGTGGATCCAAAATTTTAAGATGATAAGTGCACTAATATTGTAAAAAGGTGAATTTGCAATTCACATTGGATGAGTTTAACTTTAAGTTCTTACCCTACACAACAGTACTTTTGAAATTATAGGTTCAAAATTATACTTTTTGAAATTTTAAATATATTTATACTAAAAATGGCAGCCCTTGCACTAAGTCACTGCTATGTGCGGGGTTCGGAGAAGGTACAGACCATAAGGGTCTATTGTATGTGGTCTTACCCTGTATTTTTGCAAGAGCTTGTTTTGTACGGCTTGAAACATATATATTTATACTCTATGTGAAAAACATTACCGCCTGGAGTGGGTTTTGAACCCCTAATTTGACTTATAGATATGCACCCAATAATTATTGCACTATAGGAATCCTTGAGCATGAGCACACTTACATATATTTAAATATTTTTTAAGAAATCTAATATGTGAGCACGTGATTTTTGCCCTATAAGAGAAATACTCCCAAAGATTCAAAATAAAATAATTTTAGTTTTCTTGCAATTGTTGTGAATTTTGTGTTATTTTTCTTGTATTATTTGCATTTTTATCTATGCATATTTGCTTGTTTAAATAAATAAAATATACAAAAAATATGTTGCATATGTATATAAAATTCAAGTTTACAATTAAGTTTATTTTACAGAAATGAAAAGTCATAAAAAATATGTATTTTGCATTTTTAAGCATTTAATGTCCAAATCGTGCAATTTTATTTTTATTAAAAAGAATGACCCCTTTCCTTATTTAGAAATAATTTACCTTTATGCAATGATTTATAGCCACACAAAATAAAGGTACCACATTTTACACCACAAAATCAAAAGTCTTCTTTCTTTTCTTAAACTCCGTACCCAGTCAAATGGGTTCACACAAATTGAAACGGAGGGAGTATGTATTTTGCATTTTTAAGTATTTAATGTCCAAATCGTGCAATTTTATTTTTATTAATGTTTAATTTTGTGTGATAATTATTATTATGAGTTAATTAGTATTTCAAGATAATTTTTAGTTTTTATAAATTAATCTTAGTATTTTTGGGTTTTATTAATTAGGATGTTGAATAATGGAGAAGAACAAAATAGAAAAAATTTGGATTGGGCCATCTTGCAAATTAAGTTACAAGCCCAATCCTAAGCACCCTTACCCAACCCAAAATCCCTTGGCCCAAAAAGAAAATTTCAGATTTTTTAGCCAAAAAATAATCATAATCACATAACATAAAGTAGTGAGGGCAAGGAAATCAAGGAAGAAAACATGGAGAGGGAAAAAGAGAGGAAAAATCGGAAGAGAAGAAAAAATAAAAAAAATTCCCTACTGTAGTATACACTCGATATACACTCTGGATACAGAAGTATACACGGAAAAAATGCAATCTTTGAGAGTTTCTTTTGAGAAGTGAAAAGAGTTCAAAGCAAGAAAGCCAAAACAAAGAGAAAATCTGGAATATATTTTTTTTTCTATTTTTTACTAGTTTTTTTTTGTTTTTCTCCGTATTGCTGGGATTTTCGGGATTGAGGTGTTGAAGCTACTGCTGGTTGTTACTGTTGTTGTTGCTGTATTTTCACCGCCCCGTTGATTTGCCATTTTCCCATTCCTTTCAAAACCAGGTACACATTCTAAAAACCATGTGTTGATGTAAGCTCGAATTGGAAGTTGAAGTTTTGAAATGAAATAGAAAAGCAAGTTGTTGATCAATATTTGTTGTTATTTTCTATTTTATTAGTTTTTGTCAAATTGTAGTTAGCTTTATAATTTGAAGAATAAATTTGTCATTCAAGGGAACACCTTTTGTATTAATATAGAGTAGCCTTTTAAGCATGTAATTGTTTAGGACTTTTCTTTTCTTTTAGAGACAAACTAAATAGAAAAAATGTAGTCACTTTAGGATTATCTTTTTTTTTAAATAAAAAATGTTACGAGCCTAGATAAATAGAAGAAATAAAATTGCGGGGCCCCTCAATAACAATGTTCATTTTTTTCTTTCTTAAAAATAACCAAACGCGGTAAATGATTTAAAATTGCATTATAGTATTGAACATTTTTTAAAAATCAGATATTTAGCCATTACAATAATTTAAGCGACCGTGCTAGAACCACGGGATCCGGGGATGCCTAACACCTTCCCTCGGGTCAACAGAATTCCTTACTTAGAATTTCTGGTTCACAGACTTCATTTGGAAAGTCGAAAATTTCCTCGATTTGGGATTTAAATAAATTGGTGACTTGGGACACCATAATTTATTCCAAGTGGCGACTCTGAAATAAATAAATAATCCCATTTCGAATATTGTCACTTAAATTAGAAAAACTCTCTTGTACGTTTATCCCTCGGGGTAAGCGCGCAAAAAGGAGGTGTGACAGCTCTGGCGACTCTGCTGGGGACACAAACCCAGAACCACTGGTTCAGGGTTTAAGAATTCGAGTTTTGAATAATTGTTGTATTTGGCTTATTTATTATCTGATTTTATTATATGTTTATATTTAATATGCTAAATGTTGCTTTTACCGCTTTGATATTTTGTGAACTATATATAAATTGTGCCGATACCCATTTTTCTCTTCTGAGTCTCGTTGAAATATAATATCGGGCATTTGCTGGACATAGCCCGTTTTTCTCAAGATAGCTGTGGTGCTTGGCACCCGGTGAAGGATTTGTAGTCACACATGTTTAGGCGGGGAGTATTGTCAATTAAGCCGGAAAGCCATGCTACCGGTGCACTGACACTCTTCGGCTCGAGTTGTCCGCTCGAGTTAAAGCCAGTCTAGACACTTTTTCCAACAGGATGATGACTTAGAATAACAAAACCTTATGTCGGATCCCCGATAGGAACGTATATTTGCATCATGTTCATATTTGACTTAGGAGGCCCAACACACGGGTTGGGCCTGTCTAGGACAGGTGTACCTGAAACAAAAGACCAACTTGTTGCATCTTTGTCTGTGCATTTATTTGTTTCGATCTTACATGCCGACCGGTTTGTTATTAAAAAAGAGAAGGGTAAGAAGTGAAAGATGTCAAGGTGAAAAATCAAAATAATTTTATGGAAAATGGTATGTTTTTCTTAGAAAATAATTTTTGAAACACAAAATGAAAAAAAAAATAAAAAAAATCTCCGAATAAATTTTGTTAATTTTAAATAGTTAGTTTCTTTGAAAACAATTTTTGAAAAGTGCAAAAGAAAAAAATTTTCAAATAAATTTTCTTAATTTTACGAAAAATAGTTTAGTTTCTTTGAAAATAATTTTTGAAAAATGAAAAACAAATTCCCAATAAATTTTGTTAATTTTATGAAAAATAAGTTAGTAAAAAAAATGTTGTTAAAAATACTTTGTTTTCTTTTCTTAAAATGATTTGGTTCTTTATAACCGAACTACGCAGGTTTGATTCTCCCCATTAGGTGGGATACGTAGGCAACCCTCATCGGGTCCAACCACCCCTTCAAAAAATTAAAAAAAAATGTGTCGAAGTTTTAGTTTTCAATAAAATCAAAGTAACGCTGTTTTTAAAAATAGCCGAATGTTCTGAAAGGACGCCGGAAGGCTGTTTTTTGCAAAAAATGGCCACTTTGAAATCTCTCCTTTTTCTTTTTGAATAATAGCCTTGAAATATTCCATATGGAAATGTTGAAAGGACGTAACCTCAAAATCAAGTTTGAGTTTACCACCCTTTTTCAAAAAAAATGTGTGTTTAGTTTTCAATAAATCGAAGTGATGCCGTTTTCAAAAACAGTCGAATGTACCCGAAAGGGACTCCGGAAGGCTGACTTCGCATAAACGGCCACTTTTGTGTCAGTTTATAGATTTTTTGGTCAATTGACCCTCACAGCCTTATAATCTTCGTCTCCGAGGCGCTGAAAGGCCGTGTTTGTAAAAACAAGGTTTTTTATTCCAATTAGAAAAAAAAAAGAAAAAAAAAATGAAAAAAGGGAGGTTAATAACAAGAGGGATTTTCAAGGATAAGTGAAAAGGAAAAGCTGGAATGACGCATGCGGTGAATACATATATGGTTAACTGACTAGGTGCATTGCATCCAACGTGCGATAACATATCTGTTAAACTCTGTGAGCTTACAAGTTTGTTGCGTTTTCAAAAAGTTTAGCGGTTGGCTTGACAGAATATTCTGGCCAATCACCATTACCATACTAGATCAAAAGGTCCAATTCTAGCAAGCATGTCTAGTTCCGGCAAAAGTCTCGACGGAGAGAAAACAGAGATACAGATTATGAAAGAGGAGGTGGACCGGTTGAGACAACAAATAACAGAGATGCACCTAGCCTGGGCTAGGGGACAGTCATCACCAAACCTTCATACTCTTACACCAGCACCAGAGCATCCGCCCATTGATCCCTCGACAAGTGCCTCCATATTATCAAGGGGAAAACCCTTATACATCCCAGGTTCCACCAGCTAGACAAAATACTCCTCCTCCGGTTACCCCTGTTTTTGTGGCACCTCCACCCGCTACTTTACGAAAGTCTTCCAGTGAACCACTTTTTCAAATACAAGACAATCATTGTTATTCTCCCGATCCTACCTTTAAGGCTCCTAAACCGCATTCACACACCCCTCACTGGGATAACCCGGCAGAACCGGAAAAGCACTTCAAAAGTTTGGAGCATGAGGAAGTTATTCGGAAAGTCAAAAGCCTGGAGCAATCCTTCAGGAATATGCATGGTTTAGGCAACCAAGTCAGCGTTGCTTACAAAGATCTATGCCCATTTCCGGATGTCCAGTTGCCCGCTGGGTTCAAAATGCCCAAGTTTGATCTATACGAGGGGCATGGTGACCCAGTAGCCCATCTCCGAGGTTTCTGCAGCAAAATGCGAGGAGCCGGAGGGCGAGAAGAACTTCTGATAGCTTACTTCGGTCAGAGCTTGGGAGGGTCCGCACTAGAGTGGTACACCGGGCATGATCCCAACAGATGGTTTACATGGGATGACCTGGCCCAAGCATTCATCGGCCAGGTTTCAATATAATCTTGAAATAATCCCTGATCGCCTATCATTGTTAAAGTTAGAGAAGAAGCCCGCAAGCTTTAGAGAATTTGGGTTCCGCTGGAGGGAACAGTCAGCAAGGGTAGATCCACCGATGAGAGAGAACGAGATGGTAGATTACTTCTTGCAGACACTGGAGCCAACTTACTTTAGTCACCTGGTGACATCGGTTGGTAAATCTTTCAATGAGGTGGTCAAAATGGGCGGAATGATAGAAGAGGGACTTAAGTCTAATAAGATCTTGAGCTATTCCGCGTTGAAAGCAACAACTCAAGCTGTTCAGAATGGCACAGGGGTTGCATTCGGGAAGAAGAGAAGAGAAGAAGTTGCAACGGTAGATGAGGGTACTTGGTCCAGATCGAAAGGTCCTTCACCTCATTACCAAGCCGGACCCTACCACTCAAATCACCCTAATCACCCTCCCCGAAACACATATCCACCACCAAGGGCTTACAATAACCCTCCAGGACCAGGTTTCCGAGGGAATCATGCCTTCAGAAAGGAAAAGGCACAAAGAACCTTCACTGAGTTGGGAGAAACTTATACTGCTCTGTTCCACAAATTGAAGCAGATAGGTTTGTTGATTCCTATTGAGACAAGATTGCCAAATCCCCTACCCCTAAATGTAGATCGCTCAGTAAGCTGTGAGTATTGTTCAAGGGCTCTCGGACATGATACCGAGCAATGTTGGAAACTGAAACATGCAGTGCAAAATCTTATTGACAACAATAAGATCGAGGTTCAGACACCAGAGGCACCCAACATTAATCAGAATCCATTGCCAGCTCACCCTTAGACCCATATGATCAAATTGATATACAAGGGAAGGGAAAATTAAGAAGCCCGATCTGTATTCCAAAGCAAAACCAATCGGCAGAAGTTGGTATATGAGAAGTCATGCTTGGTAATCAGAAGGAGTTTTCGGTGGTTTGTTTTTGTTGTCATTTCTTTTGTCCGAGTTGTTTCCACGGTTGTGACCTAGATTTTGTCTTGTAGTAAAACCCTCTTATCTTTCCATTTTGGTCATTTCATTTTGCCTAGTCTTATCAAGTCTCGTTTCAGGTTTGTATTTTTGGTTTGCTTGTTTGTATTTGAACCAATTCTCCGTTTAGTGAAACTTTTGGTCTTTTATTACCCAGTTCGTCTTTTTTAGTTTTTCTATCTTTAAATTTGTCATTTGTTCGAACGCCGACTCTAATGATATGGCATCGCACATAATTTTGGCCTAATATTAAGGGTTAATCATGAAGCAATTGGAAGATAATCAGGTTATTTTAAAAAGAAATAAAAATGATTTGAGATTATTTGGAGCCCGAATCATGTGAGACTGGGGCAGGTAAAACACGAAGAAACCCTTAAAGGAAAATTGGCCATGCTAAGACGAGGTTCGCTCGTGATACTGAAATGAAAGTGTCATCCAGCAATACTTTAAAATGATAGATGCAAAGGCGAATGGACGATATGGTTACCAATCAGGGCACAAACAGAAGATGTCGTGAATATGTTGTTTGAACTTGGCATGTTTTGAAGATGGGAATGACGAAGGCATTTTGTTCTGCTATCCAAACACTTTATCCATTGTCAACCCTTTGAGCCTTAATTTAAATTCTTTTATACCCCTCCTTCGGAATTAGTTGCAAAGACTAGAAACACAAGTTTGAAAGACAAGAGAAGAAAGGGATAAAGAAAAAGAAAAGAAAAGAAAACAACAAAAAGAGATAAAGAAAAAAAAATGAAAAAGAAAAATGAAAAAAAGGGAATTGGGAACTACGTTTGACCTTGATTCCTTAAAGAGGATACGTAGGCGCTTCACAACTCGGTCATAGTGTAAATAAAAACAAAAAATCCCCAAGTAAGAAACTGGGGCAAAGAAAAATTGTGTTGATTATAAATAAATTTAGGTCCGAAGGTTGTAAATTTTGAACCCAAATTTGATTTTGTTTTGAGCCTTCAATACCCTTTCTTTCTAGCCCTATCCAAATCCCACATTACGGTCCAAAGAAAGACCTTCAGATCAGTCTTCAAAAGATGCCACGTCAGGCAAGTGAGAGAGTCCTATCGGAATATAAGACTCTGATTCTCAGCAGAAAAGACTCTGATTTCCAGCAGAAAGGAAACACGAGAGAGTCTTAGCAGTGACACCCCAATCCCCAACTAAAAGTAATACAAATGAGAGAGTCTTACCGGTGAAAACCTTCACAGGCACCATAAGGCGACGAAAGCTGAGAGAAAATCAAAATGAGAGAGGCTTGAAAGTGAAAACCCTTCGGGCATTACAAGTCGAACAAAGGTGATAATCGGATGGAAATCACGAGACAGAAATCGTGAAAGGCAATTAACGACGGAGGATAGGCCATATGTGCATGTCATGACCAGTAGAGTTGGTATCCGCGTTTGATAAGTTTTTATAGTTGTTTCTTGTTAGAGAGTCGGTTCTCCCTTGTCTCCTATTTGTTGTTTCTTTTTATCTTTCTCTTTTTGTCAAAATTCCCCCGTCAAAGCCTGTCTAGTCAAAACATAGTGAGAAATGACTTCAAAACTTGCCACCAACATTCCAACTATTATGCAAGGCAAGGAAATGCCATTGACGTCAGAGAAGTATGGTGCAAAGAAGATTATTAAACTGGGGCAGAAAATTTTCTTTTCATTTTGAAAATTTTCTTGAAGTCGAGTCCCACTTGGGGAAAAGGGAAGAAAGAAGGCCTTAAGGGAAGCAATATTTAAACCAATGTCATCTCCAAATGCCTTCAGAAGATTGAAACACCAATTTTGAGGAAATGAAAATCCACCAGAAGTGTTATCTTCAGCAAGTTCCGAGGTGGTCGGACGACACAAAGTGGTAAAGGAGGAAAGCAAATCTCATCTACAACAAAATAGCCCCCAGCAAGTTGAGAAACACAGAATGGGGAAGAGATAAATGGAAAAAACCCATCCCCAGCAAGAATATCATCTCCGGCAAATGAAATCATTCCCCAACAAGTTTTGGGAACCCCGAGCGAGGGAAAGGGGAAGAGGAAAAACCACCCCACATGAGCGGCACAACAGCTCACAATGTTTTGAACTAACAAATTTTCTTTGATTTGAAACAGGGAAAGAAAGTGCTATTGATAGCATAAAGTCATGCCACAAGGAAGAACACCAATACTGGGGCAGAAAATTTTCTGCCATTGTTGAAACTTTTCTCGGAGAAACGAGGAAGGCAATTCAAGATGACGTGTCAGGTTTGTCCACCTTCAAATAGGATGCTTCAGGTTTGTCCACCTTCGAACAGGACGTCTCGGGTTTGCTCACTTTCATACATTGATATCATGGGAGTATTCGCCCTCGAATAGGATACAATGGGAGTATTCGCCCTCGAATAGGATACAATGGGAGTATTCGCCCTCGAATAGGATACAATGGGAGTATTCGCCCTCGAATAGGATACAATGGGAGTATTCGCCCTCGAATAAGATACAATGGGAGTATTCGCCCTCGAATAGGATACAATGGGAGTATTCGCCCTTGAATAGGATACAATGGGAGTATTCGCCCTCGAATAGGATACAATGGGAGTATTCGCCCTCGAATAGGATACAATGGGAGTATTCGCCCTCGAATAGGATACAATGGGAGTATTCGCCCTCGAATAGGATACAATGGGAGTATTCGCCCTCGAATAGGATACAATGGGAGTATTCGCCCTCGAATAGGATACAATGGGAATATTCGCCCTCGAATAGGATACAATGGGAGTATTCGCCCTCGAATAGGATACAATGGGAGTATTCGCCCTCGAATAGGATACAATGGGAGTATTCGCCCTCGAATAGGATACAATGGGAGTATTCGCCCTCGAATAGGATACAATGGGAGTATTCGCCCTCGAATGGAATACAATGGGAGTATTCGCCCTTAAATAGAATACGATGGGACTATTCGCCCTCGAATAGGATATTTTACGTTTGATTTATTTTACATTGTCCTTTGCATATTTCGTAAATTATTGCCGGAATGCATTTTTAATTCAAAAGTTGCTACTAAAAGCAGGCGCCTACCTGTATAACAAAAGGCAAGTCTTCAGTCTTTACATTGCAGGTCTTGAAACCAGTAACCCACCAAAAAGCAGAGGGTTACAACAAGAGTTCCCGGCGCAAATTCAAGCACCTGAGTCAAAGGAAGGGAGGGAATGAAGGAAAATTTTCCCAGCATCATTATCCTCAACAGGCAAGTAAACAGTTCTAAAGATATCCCGAGCAGTCAGAAGGTAAAACAACACGATCCAGGAGGAAAGTAGTTCCAGAACAAGGTAATTTGGGAGAAAGGATGGTTTAAGAGGTGATGCAGGAAGAAGAAAGTGATGCAGGAAGCAAAGGAAGTCGATATTTTAAATAGGAGTTGTGGTTGAAGTCAGGGAGCCCGCCCGAAGAATGGAGTGGCGATTTAGTTTTGAAGTTATAATTGAAGTCAGGGAGCCCGCCTAAAGAATGGAGTGACGATTTAATTTTGAAGGTTTAATTGAAGTCAGGGAGCCCGCCTGAAGAATGGAGTAGCGATTTATTTTCGAAGTTTGTTGTTGAAGTCAGGTGCCCGCCTGAAGAATGGAGTGGCAATTTATGATGAGAGTTTGTCGATAAAGTCAGAAGACTGCCGGAAAAGCAGAACGGCGTCTCAATTTCTAAGATTTGATAAGGATAGTGAACAATTGGAAAGTGACGGAGTCTAACGAGAATCCCCAGCATGAACCCAAGTTCATAATCGGAAGGAAGGCAACAAGGATCAGAAAGATAGATTCAGACTTCGAAGGAGAATAGTTCGAAGATCACAAGGACGAGACCAATGGTCGGAGTTCGGCAATCAAGATAGGCCGAAATAACAATTGTTAGAAGAGAAGAAGCATGTGAAGAAACATCAGAGCCAGCAGGATGGCAATGAACATGACAAGATCAAGTTGAAAAGATAGATAATAATTTGCAATACTGTAACTTAGTCTAGCTTCTTATTTTTCGTTTAGCACGATGTAATAAGGGGATCGGTTAAGTAGTGGCATCAACAGCAACAACAATAACAGCAAGATTACAGCAGTCATGGTAGTCCCAGCTACCAAAATTTCCCGAACTACATTGACCGGATTCCCTTTTTAGCCCAGGATATGTAGGAGGCCTCTCGAAGCAAAGGCTCGGTCAAGTCTTTCAAAAAATGCTTCACACGGAGTACTCAAACGGGCAAAAATCGCTCGTATCCGCTCACTTATCTTTGCACGAAAACTCTTCGTGTTTCCGAGTAAAGAGGGGCGATTGTGAGCACGTGATTTTTGCCCTATAAGAGAAATACTCCCAAAGATTCAAAATAAAATAATTTTAGTTTTCTTGCAATTGTTGTGAATTTTGTGTTATTTTTCTTGTATTATTTGCATTTTTATCTATGCATATTTGCTTGTTTAAATAAATAAAATATACAAAAAATATGTTGCATATGTATATAAAATTCAAGTTTACAATTAAGTTTATTTTACCGAAATGAAAAGTCATAAAAAATATGTATTTTGCATTTTTAAGCATTTAATGTCCAAATCGTGCAATTTTATTTTTATTAATGTTTAATTTTGTGTGATAATTATTATTATGAGTTAATTAGTATTTCAAGATAATTTTTAGTTTTTATAAATTAATCTTAGTATTTTTGGGTTTTATTAATTAGGATGTTGAATAATGGAGAAGAACAAAATAGAAAAAATTTGGATTGGGCCATCTTGCAAATTAAGTTACAAGCCCAATCCTAAGCACCCTTACCCAACCCAAAATCCCTTGGCCCAAAAAGAAAATTTCAGATTTTTTAGCCAAAAAATAATCATAATCACATAACATAAAGTAGTGGGGGCAAGGAAATCAAGGAAGAAAACATGGAGAGGGAAAAAGAGAGGAAAAATCGGAAGAGAAGAAAAAATAAAAAAAATTCCCTACTGTAGTATACACTCGATATACACTCTGGATACAGAAGTATACACGGAAAAAATGCAATCTTTGAGAGTTTCTTTTGAGAAGTGAAAAGAGTTCAAAGCAAGAAAGCCAAAACAAAGAGAAAATCTGGAATATATTTTTCTTTTCTATTTTTTACTAGTTTTTTTTTGTTTTTCTCCGTATTGCTGGGATTTTCGGGATTGAGGTGTTGAAGCTACTGCTGGTTGTTACTGTTGTTGTTGCTGTATTTTCACCGCCCTGTTGATTTGCCATTTTCCCATTCCTTTCAAAACCAGGTACACATTCTAAAAACCATGTGTTGATGTAAGCTCGAATTGGAAGTTGAAGTTTTGAAATGAAATAGAAAAGCAAGTTGTTGATCAATATTTGTTGTTATTTTCTATTTTATTAGTTTTTGTCAAATTGTAGTTAGCTTTATAATTTGAAGAATAAATTTGTCATTCAAGGGAACACCTTTTGTATTAATATAGAGTAGCCTTTTAAGCATGTAATTGTTTAGGACTTTTCTTTTCTTTTAGGGACAAACTAAATAGAAAAAATGTAGTCACTTTAGGATTATCTTTTTTTTTAAATAAAAAATGTTACGAGCCTAGATAAATAGAAGAAATAAAATAGCGGGGCCCCTCAATAACAATGTTCATTTTTTTTCTTTCTTAAAAATAACCAAACGCGGTAAATAATTTAAAATTGCATTATAGTATTGAACATTTTTTAAAAATCAGATATTTAGCCATTACAATAATTTAAGCGACCGTGCTAGAACCACGGGATCCGGGGGTGCCTAACACCTTCCCTCGGGTCAACAGAATTCCTTACTTAGAATTTCCGGTTCGCAGACTTCATTTGGAAAGTCGAAAATTTCCTCGATTTGGGATTTAAATAAATTGGTGACTTGGGACACCATAATTTATTCCAAGTTGCGACTCTGAAATAAATAAATAATCCCATTTCGAATATTGTCACTTAAATTGGAAAAACTCCCTTGTACGTTTATCCATCGGGGTAAGCGCACAAAAAGGAGGTGTGACATAATATATACATAATTTAAGAGGAGGAGCATGGGTTCACGTGAACTCATATCTTAAGACATACGCCCTTTCATATCTACGAGCCTTACTTTTCCTTTTTATATAAATTTATTTTATGACAATTTGCTCCTCAATTTTGGTTTTGTCTAATCTCGTAATTATAATTTTGACTATCATCACGAAATTAGGAATAAACCCGTGATTATATCTTTGACTGCAAATTTGTCATCAAGATATTAAGAATTAATTCTCACCAAAATACGAGAATTCAAAGACGCAAATTGTTGAACAACGGCTCCTAGGAAAAGCCAAGTGACATGGTACATAAGATTAGTATATGTCAATCTTAAACCACACTATTGTTGAATCAATGGCAATCTAGTTTGGTTTCAGGTCAATAAGAAGAACTCTTCTTAGAAACTCACCTTCTCTCTAGTTTTCCTTACCTAAACAAAATACACACACAACAATGAATTCAACATTCTCCAGCAACCAATCTGAACAAGAGGACGATCTACTCCACCGCAGTACCAACAAACCAAAAGAGGACACACCATTAACATTCCTCAACAAGTAAGTTACAAAGATGTTCTTAATGCAACACCTCCTTCTTCATTTATGGAAGCTCCCACCGACTCCCTACTTAAATTATCACTCATTGACGAACTCGAAAACCCAACAAATCACCCCAACTGCATTCCAATAACTGCGACAGACAAAACAAGATTTGTATAAACCTTGGACTCAATCTATTATCATCAAACTCTTAGGGCCCAAAATTTCTTATAACCAACTAAAAAACAAAGTAACCACCATTTGGAAATTAAATGAACCTCTTAATCTCATAAATCTGGGATATGACTATTACCTAGTCAAAATCGTCTCCGCTACCAACTATCAAAAAATACTACATCAGGGACCCTAGATTATAGGTTCACAATACCTCTCCATTCAACAGTGGCAACCAAAATTTAATCCTGCGCACTCACACTACAACTATCCC
Source organism: Nicotiana noctiflora (assembly GCA_032618575.1). Taxonomy (NCBI): domain Eukaryota; kingdom Viridiplantae; phylum Streptophyta; class Magnoliopsida; order Solanales; family Solanaceae; genus Nicotiana; species Nicotiana noctiflora. Next base: position 35,859 of record JASVEL010010869.1, on the reverse strand, counting down.
ACAATATTGATCCGCCTACAAAAATTACTAACCGAATTCTATGATCTTCAAATCCTCTCTAAAATAGGAAATCACATAGGCACCCTACTTAAAATTGATAACTGCACTACTTCTGCTACTAGAGGACGTTATGCAAGATTATGTATCCTAGCACCAATTGATAAACCTTTACCCACTGAAATTATGCTTGATACTCACCTTCAACAAAATTATTATGAACACCAAATACCTCTATGTCTTACTTGTGGTTGCCTAGGAGACACTGCCATACTTTACCCTAGTTCACCCGCTACCCCTTCCCCACTCAATCAAAACACACCTATTCCTAACCCGTCACTACAAGACATCCCTTGGAAGACTGTCACCTACCCTAAAAACTCCAAGCGGAACAATAACCCAAACACACACCTGGGCCATAACCAAAACACCAATAACGAGCCCAAACATTTCACTGATGTCAACTTGGCCCAATACTCGATACCACCTAAAAATACACCTCTTATGCCAACCCATAATCGTTTCTCATTTGATAACCATCCCACACTTACCCCACTAAATCTTCCAAATCAGACCCCTACCCCACATGTTACCTCAGACACTAAACCAACAATTTCCAATGAAGATCTATCTCTGCAACACCTTCAGTCTGCCTATCCACTAGCCCAACCGCCCAAACTAACCAATTCTAATCAATACACTACACCACAAACCTTACTCAACAACCCGGTCACTCACATTGACCATATAAGCTGCAAATCTTTTGGAAACTAATGATGAATTTCATGGTAAACTGCACTATGCATCATTATCTACTCCTACACACACACTACAAATACCACCCCAACCATTACTATCCCCAACTCAACCCTTAAGGCTACCACATCAACCTCATCATGCATCGATTCAACAACAATCATCAACGTCCAAGGCGTCCTCCCAGGCAACTCACTACACCAAGAACAATTATTACCCCATTCCACCACCACCGATCATTCACCTAATTCCCACACCCTAGCACTTACCACCTCTAATGAATCACCACCACCTTCTCCCTCCTCCGATGCTCATCCCCCCTCCCAAATTCAACCACCTTTATCCACGATCGAACTTCCACTACCACCCATTCCTTTGAACCTACCACTGCTCAACCAAGATCTCACCACACTTCTCAACCACAACGACCTCATGATGACTTTCATTCAGGATGGAAAGCCGGATCCCATCCACCACAATCATCTCATGCAAATACTTCAACTCCAAGAAGTCACCACAATAGAAATCCAAACCCTACTGAATCAATTCCTCAACTGGGTGCAATTGTTACCTCCAACACACCATGTATGGCCTACACTCCAACATCTCACCTATTGGCCCAACTTCAACGAACCACACAACCATCATCAACCACCAATACTGCACCACACACACCAACACCCCTCACCCTCTCCTCCACTAACTCCACCACCACTCTCACCACCTTTGGAGGACACTGCACCCCTGATACCAGAGCCAATACAAAACATGGGAGAGACATTTATGGAGACTCTTCATTTGAACGACCCACTTACTATTTCCATGCACGCCAACGTCGACAGAAGATATCTCATTCAAGCACCAAAAAACTTGGAGACAACCTCCTTGAATATTCGCCTAGACTCCTCCTCTATGGACCAACGTTATGTCATCCTCATGATCCCCACACTATAAGATCCACCATCACTACCAGACGTGTCTCAGAACAATCAACTCAACATGCAACTGGGCATGTCATTAATCTCAGGAGGGAGTCCCACCATACCACTTCGTAATTTTATGAAGATCATGCTTTGGAACTGTAGAGGAGCCCATGGCTCTGATATTCGTTGCAACTTACGCTTCTTATTGGACTAGAATAACCCCACTATCCTATGTCTTACTGAAACAAGAATGGAAGATCATGCTTCACTACTGCAATCCTTCAATTTTACTGACCTTGTACAGGTTGCTGCACAAGGATATTCGGGAGGTATTTGTGTGCTTTGGCATTCAGATGCCCTTAATGTTGATCCACTTGTCATTACTGTGTAGGAGATACATGCTATAGTCCATCTAATCAACTCCCCAAAACCCTAGATACTCCCAGTTATATATGCTAGCACTTTCTATCAACATAGACAAACACTATGGAAAAATTTTACAAAATTTTGCCTCTACTCATACCCAACCTTGGGTTTTATGTGGAGACTTCAATGAAGTCACCACCAGTACAGAAAAATTTGGAGGGAATCCTATTAATACGAACCGTACAAATGCTTTTAATAATTTCCTTAATACAATACAAATGATTGACCTTGGTTTTACGGGTTCGCATTATACTTGGACAAATTTACGCTATCATCCAAATCACCTTATCTTAGAACGACTAGATAAATTCTTTGCTAATGAACAATGACTTACTCTATTCTTTGACTCCAGTGTCATTCATCTACCTTGAACACTCCGACCATTGCCCCATAATTCTAAATCTAACTAAAGCTACCTCCAGACCTTCTTTCAACTTTTGACTTGAAACTATATGGTTCAACCACCCTGACTTTTTCAACACTGTTCAAACCCATTGGGATGCTAATGATCACTATGATCAAGCATTAGAAATTTTTTTCACTCATACGAATTACTAGAATAAACATTTGTTTGGCAATATTTTTTTTTTTACAAAAAACGTATTATTTTGGCTAGATTACAAGGTATTCAAAACATGTACCCTTCTCTTAAAAATAGCTTTCATTATAACCTTGAAAACCAACTCCTTACTGACCTTAACACCATCCTAAAACATGAGGAGGATTTTTGGAAACTAAAGTCACAAATATAATGGTTAAATGATGGAGACGCTAACACTAGATTCTTCCACATATCTACCACTCAACGACGCAAAAGAAAATCATATCTTAGGTCTACATGACACTATAGGAAATTGGACTTTTAATACCGATTCAATACATTCCATTATTCAAAACCACTGTCAATCTACTTAAACCACCCAACTAACCCAAAGTACAGACTTGCCGCCTATATTATCACGCAATGATCTCTCTTCCACACAACAATCTTCACTGACCAAACCCCTCACTGGAATGGAAATTACCGCTGCTATCAGCTCCTTCAAACCCTATAAATGTCCGTACCCTGATGGTCTCCACCCTATGTTATTCCAAAATACTGGCAATCCACCAAACAAGCTGTTGTCCACACTTGCTCCCAAGCTTTTCTCACTGCTTCCATTCCTCCTATCCTTAAGCACACTTACCTTACTCTTATACCAAAAATAAAACACCCTGTTCATATCCACCACTATCGCTATGTAACACTATTTATAAAGTAATTACAAAGATCATAATCTCTAGGATGCGTCCTTTTATTCCTTCCCTAATTAATCCCACACAATGTAGTTTTGTCCCCGGTCATCGAGCAGTGGATAATGTTATCATTATCCAAGAGGCCTTACATTCTTTCTGCAAACCCAAAGGCAAATTTGCTAAAATGATGATGAAAATTGACTTAGAGAGAGCTTTTGGTCGCCTTGAGTGGTCATTCATTAGATATTCCTTACGTCGTCTCAATTTTCCACCACAATTTGTCCAACTCATCATGTCATGCATTACTACATCCTCCATTGCTATTCTTATTAACGGTAAGCCTACTCCATTTTTCCAACCTTCACGGGGTATTAGACAAGGAGATCCTCTTTCGCCCTACTTATTTATTATATGCATGGAAACTCTATCACAACTTATAGAGGAAGCTGGTTCCTTTAAAGTTGCCACGACAGGGACCGCACATATCGCATCTCTTGTTTGCGGATGATATCGTTCTCTTTGCCAAAGCAGACACTCAAACTACTTATATCATTCTTAATATTTTTAACGACATTGGCAATCAATCTGGTCAACGCATTAATTTCACAAAATCTAAAATACTCTTCTCACGTAACATACATCATGACACCATCTCTTCCCTCACTACCATTCTCAATATTCGTGCGGCCTCCACCTTTGGAAAATATTTAGGTTTCTCCGTAACAAACATGCACCCTAAATTTTCCGACTACCAATACATTCTGGATCGAATGCATTATTGAATGCAAGGTTGGAAAACAAAATATCTTAACCAAGCAGGACGTACTACTCTTATTAGATCAGTTCAATGCAATCCCAACGTATCCTATGCAAGACGATCTTCTCCCACACAAAATCCAAACCAAGATAGACAAAATTCAATGTAATTTTCTGTGGGGATCCACCACCCATCACCGCAAACTTCATTTGCTTAATTGGAACACAGTCACTGCCCCCAAACAATATGGCGGCAGCAAGCTTACCCTAAAAACTTGGCTTTATTAACGAGCCTTGTCTGGAGGTTTTCCATAGATTCTCAACAACTTTGGACTCAAATACTCCAAGCCAAATACTGCACCCCTCGTAACACACCCCACATACTCGAAATTATATTATCAAACCCCATGACTCCCAGACTTGGAAAAGTCTTACCAGAGTACTTCCTCTCTACCGGTGTGGTACTACTTGGACAATAAAGGATGGATCCAAAATCAACCTCTGGCATGATCAATGGATCGCCCCACACTTCTCATTAAGACAACTTATACAAGGACCCCTTCTTGCCCATGAGGATTCACTTCCCCTTAGTCACATTCCCCCCCCCATTTTTTCATCTTTCTTCACTCTCCTTCCACCTTCCCCACCACATTCAATCACTCATCACAAACACTATCCATGACACTCGTGTCACAACTGAAGATACACCATATTGGTACACCACCTCCCATGGACATTTCAACATCTCATCCGCATACAAACTTCTAACCTCCGCACAGCCTCACTTTCCACAACTCTTTGCCCACTCTTGTGTATGGCACATACCTACCCTTAATAAACTTAAATATTTCCCTTGGCTACTACTACACCAAGCATTACCCACAAAAAATTTTCTAGCCGCTCAAAAAATTACACAACACACTCATTGTCCCTTTTGTTCCCATTATACTGAAGACCTACTACACATCTTCACGGCATGCCCCCCCCATAACCTACATATTTGGAAACATTATGGAATACCCATCCCAATGTACAACTATATCCGATGGGTAAAAACTATGTGCACTTCCAATACTTCCATTAGCATCGCATCACAATACCATCTACCTCCTTTACCTCTCTCTACCCTTGCCCCATTCATCTTATGCACCTTTGGCTCAACCGTAATCACAACCTATTCCACCACGACAAAAGACTTTTAAATCCTACACTTATCTCTATCCAAACTGCTGAATATACCTATCTCTCAACTAATACTAACCACCCATCACCTCGGGTCACCACCTCGGTAAAATGGATGTTACCTCCATTATAAAACTATAAACTCAACATCGGTGGATCCTATGATCCGCACACTCACCATGGAGGGATTGGAGGGGTTATTCGCAACCATGAAGGTCATTGGATGATTGGCTACTCTAAACCACTATATCACACAACAGTCCTTCAAGCAGAACTCACTACCCTCCTTCAAGGCCTACAACTTGCTCTTGCTCATCACTTCCTCCCACTCACAGTGGAATCCGACTCCCAGGTTCTTATCTCTCTACTCCCACATGATACCCCGAAGTACTCATATATTTTTTCTGATTGCAGGTTGATGATGCATGACCTATCCATGCGCCAGTTCGACCATATCTACAAGGAGGGTAATACTATTGCAGTTGCTCTTGCGCATATTGGGAAGAACTTATGTTTACACATGCATACTGATGTACTCCTTTTTTATACCCCCCCTCCACTTTTTGTATTACTCTACTTACGTTTGGACTCCATGGGCACTGGAATTGCACGTTCCATCCATTCTATATTGTATTGTTTTTAAACATATAAAAAGCTTGTTCAAAGCAAAAAAAAAAGTATGTGTCAATCTATATATTAGTCTATTATCTTTTAGAGTCTGTTTGTAAAGTCACCCTATAACTGGAATAGGTATAATTGCTAGAATAATAATTACACAGCTTAGTAATTACTCAGTTGTGTAACTACGATGATATATTTGTTTGTTATAGTATAATGTGACGACCCAAAGGGGTCATCACCGTATTTCTTTCTTTTTCCGCGCTTTCGAGTTCTTGGAAACCTCACTCTCAGTTGCATCGATGTGTGTGCACAGTCCGGGCGTAAAGCCGGAAAGTTTTTGTCTTAAGATATATGAATTCTATGGGAAATTTGAAGAATTATGATATTATTATTGATATAGTTGACTTTGGTCAACATTTTTGGTAAACGGGTTTGGACCGGTGATGTGATGGTTCCAGAGGTCTGTAGAAAAATATGGGACTCGGGGAGTCGAAATTCGAGGTCCAGAACCCCGGTAAAAGAATTTTTCTGTTAAATTGTTTTCTAAAATTAATAAGGAAAAATGAAAATAAAAATGAAAATGAGTTGGAAAATATAGGTATCGGGCTCGTATTTTGGTTCTGACGCCCGGTACAGGTCTTAAATATTGGTTAAGCGCTTCCTGTGAAGTTTGGTCGAAATCGGACGTCGTTTGTCGTGTTTCGAACCTAAATAGCTAAAGTTAGAAAATTATGAACTTTTAAAGGAAATCTTGAGTTTTGGGGGTTGGTTCCTTGTTTTGATGTTATTTTAGCTATTTGATCGCTCGAGCAAGTTCGTATGATGTTGTTGAGTTAGTGTGGTTAGGGACCCCGGGGGCTCGGGAGTGTTCGGAGGTGGTTCGGGGTGTTTTTGGACTTAAGAAACTGGCAGATTTTCTGCAATTTTTACACAGAGGTTTTCCTCTACGCGATCGCGGCTTCATCCATGCGATCGCACTGCCTTAGCTTCTTCTTCAACGCGATCGAATCCCTTATTCATGCGATTGCATAGCTTCCCAACCTTCTCTCCGCTATCGCAGGCCACATCACGTGATCGCGTAGAGCATCTGACCACCCCAGCAAATATCCTCCTACGCCATCGCAGCCTTTCCCACGCGATCGTGTAGACCACAGAAATTCCCTCCGCGATCGCATCACTGTTCACGCGATCGCGTAGAACAAAATTTTGCCCAGTGATTTTCTTAAAAGACAGATTAGAACACGGGATTAATCACACAAAATACATACGGGTCTTCCTTCTTCTCTCTCCATTTTTAATCCACAAGCTCCCATTCCTCCATACCTCCTTGGGTAAGTTTCCTAACATCATTTCTTCATTATTTCTTCATTAAATCATAGTTAATCCTAGTCTAAATCATGAATTCAAGGTGGAAATTGGGGGATTTTGGGTAGAACTAGGGCTTGTGGGATTTTGGGTGTTCCAACTTCAATTTGAGGTCAGATTGTGAAACAAATCATATATTCTAACTAGTGGGCTTATGGGCTATTGAAATTTGGTCCGAGCCTCGAGTTTGGACCATGTGGGCCCAGTGTCAGATTTTGCTATTTTGGTAGAATGATGAGAATTTCATTTCTAGTCTATGGGATTGTGTTATTGAGCCCTAATTGATGTTATTGGATTGAAATTGACTAGATACCATTGTTTTGGAGTCAAATTCTAGAGAAAAGGCGGTGCTAGAGGAGTGATTGCTATTTTCGGATCGAGGTCAGTGTTTGATCTAACTGGCTTGAGGGAATAGGACTAGAGTTATTATTGCTGCTATTTGCTAAATGATCAAGTGCGGTGTATAGGTATGGTGACGAGTATCTATACATCGGCGTTTAGCATGACCGTGAGTCTTACTTGTACTTGCCTTGGAGTATATTTTGAGAATCATTCTTAGTAAATGATGAATTCTACGCGATAAGTTAGTTGAGGAATTATTTATGAAAACATGAGACTTCTTGGAGCATTGGCTCAAATGGTAATAAATTTTTATAAAGTCGAAGTTGTAAGTATTATTAAGAACATGTGGTTGGATCCCTTGCCGGGACGAGTAGATTTTTGATTGTTGTTGCTCCCTTATTCGGTCGAGCGTTATATGTAATCTCCACTATATTGTGATTATTGGGATCATGTGGCACTTCGTCCACTATATTATGATTATTGGGATCGTGTGGCACGCAGTCCACTATATTATATTATTGGGATCGTGTGGCACGCCGTCCACTATATTATGATTATTGGGATCGTGTGGCACGCCGTCCACTATATTATATTATTGGGATCGTGTGGCACGCCGTCCACTATATTATGATTATTGGGATCGTGTGGCACGTCGTCCACTATATTATGATTATTGGGATCGTGTGGCACGCCGTCCACTATATTATGATTATTGGGATCGTGTGGCACGCCATCCACTATATTATATTATTGGGATCGTGTGGCACGCCATCCACTATATTATGATTGTTGGGATCGTGTGGTGCGCCGACCACTTATGAAAGTAAATAAGGTGATTTTGGTTTAATGTTGTCACAGATGACCTGTTCTCCTTTCGGTTGTATACTTCACATATAATCCTGTTGTTTTTTCTGTTATTGTTGTATCTTTATATATATCTGCACATGTTAGTTTTTAGTAAGTCCTGTCTAGCCTCGTCACTACTTCGCTGGGGTTAGGCCAAGCACTTACCAGCACATGGGGTCGGTTGTGCTGATACTACACTTTCTGTGCTTTTTGCACAGATCACCGCGTTGGAGAGGCTTACGGTTAACACCAGCAGTAGGGTATTGTTGGGAGTTATCCTCAGCTTCAGGGACTCTCGAGGTAGCCTAGCCGGCGTTCGCATGCCGATGTCCCTATCCCCTATTTCAATTTGTTTTATTGTATCATAACAGACTTATGTATTTTTCCTTCATTCAGACTTTGTTGTAGTACTTTTTAGTAGTCTGTGAGATAGCGTCACCAGGTTTTGGGTAGCGATATGTTTAATATTTTTCGTATTTGATTTTTCCTCATTTGATTCTCCTTTATTGTATTTCTAAAAAGTTTTCCGAAATGTTTAATTATTTTTAGTATATTCTGTTGTTAAGGATTAGCTGGCCTAGCTTCGATAGTAGGCGCCATCACGACTCCTGATGGTGGGAAATTCGGATCGTGACAAGTTGATATCAGAGCTCTAGGTTGCATAGGTCTCGCTACTCACGGACAAACTAGGTAGAGTCCGAGGGATCGGTACGGAGACGTCTGTATTTATCCCTCAGAGGCTATTGAGTTAGGAAAAACTTCACTTTTGTTCTTTCTTGTCGTGCGATTCTGTTTCTCAATACTGATTGTCCTTCTACTATGTTCTTTCGCAAATGGCGAGAACACGTGCTTCATCTTGCACCGCACGGTAGCCCGAGCAAACAGTTGCACCCGCGAGGGGTAGAGGCCGAGGTCGTTGCAGAGGCCGAGGCCGGGACAGAGCCCAACCCCAGGTAGCCATTCTAGAGGTTGAGCCTCATGTTGACCATGATGAGGAGGTTCCAGCCCCAGCAGTATAGGCGGGACCAGCTCAGGCCCCAAGAGGATAATCACCCCAGAGTTTCAGGATACTATAGTCTGACTAGCAGGCTTTATGGAGAGTGTTTCTAGAGCGGGGTTGTTACCAGCTACACCAACCACATCTCAGGCTGGAGGAGGGGTTCAGAATCATGTTACACGTACCCCAGAGCAGGCAGCTTCTCAGGCCCATGCCCTAGTGATTTAGCCAGCTGTAGCAGTTCAGCTAGGTATTCCAACACAGGCCGGTGATGGAACGGCCATGACTTCTGATGCTTTGTGGAGGCTTGATCGATTCTCCAAGCTATTCACTACCATTCTTAGTGGTGCTTCATCCGAGGATCCCCAGGATTTCTTATTCAGCTGCCATGAGATTCTCAGGACCGTGGGCATAATAGAGACCGATGGGGTTGATTTTTGCACTTTCAGGCTTACGGGATCCGCCAAGACTTGGTGGAGGGATTTCTGTTTATCAAGAATAGCAGGGTCTCTAGCTTTGTCATGGGACCAGTTCACGGATTTATTCTTGGATAAGTTTCTCCCCGTCACTCATCGGGAGGCACTTCGCAGACAGTTTGACCACCTTCAGTAGGGCACTATGACAGTCATACAGTACAAGACCATATTCATTGACTTGGCATGCCATGCAGTGGTGATATTCCCGATATATCGGGAGTGGGTCCATAGATTTATTGATGGGTTGATCAAGCCGATTCGCCTACAGATAGCCATGGGAGTGGGCAGTGATATTTCTTTCCAGGAGGCGGCCAATGTGGCCCGCATAGTCGAGGTGGCCCTCGCGCGGGGAGGTAGTCAGATGTTAGATAAGAGACCTAGCCATTCTGGTAGATTTAGTGGTACCTCGTCTGGAGGTAGGGATTCTTATGGTAGGGGTCAGGCACTGAGGCCCTTCCAATCAGCTCTTCAGACTTCTTATGGTAGTTCGGGCAGTGGTGGTCACCAGCAATATCAGTCAGATCAGCAACCTATCATTGCACCCCCACTCCATTATTCTCACCGGCAGAGGACTTGTTATACATGTGGTGATCCGAGGCATATTTCCAGGTTTTGTCCTCGAGCTTCAGGCAGTTCTCAACAGTAGGGTCCTTGCCCCATGATTCAGGCAACGGGTGATTCACAGCTTGCCCAGCCAGCTAGAGGCGGGGGTAGAGATCTTAGAGGTGGAGGTAGGGACCGTAGAGGTGGAGCTCGGACCGGTAGAGGTATAGGTCAGCCAGCGATTGATCACCCTAGAGATGCAGCTCAAGGGGGTGGGGCCTAGCTCCGTTTCTATGCTTTGCCACCTAGGCCAGAGGCTGAGTCTTCCGATATGGTTATTACAGGTACTATTCTGGTCTGTGACAGGGGTGCTTTAGTGCTATTTGACCCTAGGTCTACATTTTCATACGTGTCATCTTATTTTGCACCCTACCTGCCTATGCCTAGTGATGCTTTGGGTATTCCTGTTTATGTATCTACACCAATGAGTGATCCTATAGTGGTTGATCGGGTCCATCATTCCTGTAAAGTAGTGTTTGAGGGTCTTGAGACCCGTGTTGATCTGTTGCTTCTGGACATGGAGGATTTTGATGTTATATTGGGGATCGATTGGCTATCCCCGTATCATGCGATCCTGGATTGTCACGCCAAGATTGTGACCTTGGCTTTACCAGATATGCCCTGATTGGAGTGGAGAGGGACTCCAGGTCATGCCACCCGCAACGTTATTTCTTATATTAAGGCTCCACGTATGGTCGAGAAGGGGTGTCTATCATATTTGGCTTATGTTCGCGACTCCAGCTCAGAGGTTCCTTCTATTGACTCTGTCCCTATTGTTCGGGAGTTTCCAGAGGTATTTCCTTCAGACCTGCCGGGTATGCCACCCAACAGGGATATTGATTTTTGCATTGATCTGGCCCCAAGCACGCAGCCCATTTCCATCTCGCCGTATCACATGGCCCCGCCAGAGCTGAAAGAGCTCAAGAATCAGTTGCAGGATTTATTGGAGAAGGGTTTCATCGGGCCTAGTGTTTCTCCCTGGGGTGCGCCAGTTCTGTTGTGTAGAAAAAGGATAGTTCCATGCGGATGTGTATTGACTATCGACAACTGTACAAGGTAACAATTAAGAACAAGTATCCACTGCCGAGGATCGATGATTTGTTCGACCGATTGCAGGGTGCACATGCGTTTTCCAAGAAAGATTTGAGATCAGGTTATCACCTGCTGAGGATTAGGGCGTCTGATGTCCCTAAGACAGCCTTCCGCACTCGGTATGGGCATTATGAGTTCTTGGTCATGTCTTTTGGGTTGACCAATGCCCCAGCAGCATTCATGGAGTTGATGAACCGAGTGTTCATGCCTTATTTGGACTTGTTTGTGATTGTCTTCATTGATGATACTCTTGTGTACTCCCGCAGTTAGGAGGAGCACGAGCAGCACCTCAGAGTGGTTCTTCAGACTCTGAAGGATAGCCAGTTGTATGCCTAAGTTTTCAAAATGCAAGTTTTGGTTGAGTTCAGTGACGTTTCTGGGTCATGTCGTATCAGATGAGGGTATCCAGGTAGATCCAAAGAAGATTGAGGCAGTTAAGAATTGGCCTCGACCAGCTTCAGCGACAGAGATTTGTAGTTTCTTGGGGTTAGCTGGTTATTATCGTCGGTTCGTGGAGGGATTTTCGTCTATATCTTTTCGATGACCAGGTTGACCCAGAAGGGTGCCCAGTTCAGATGGCTAGACGAGTGTGAGGAGAGCTTTCAGAAGCTCAAGACGACCCTGACTACAGCACCGATATTGGTTTTGCCCACAAGTCTAGGGCCTTACACTATTTATTGTGATGCTTCCCGTGTTGGTCTTGGTGCGGTATTGATGCAGGATGGGAGGGTTATTGCTTATGCTTCGAGGCAATTGAAGCTCTACGAGAAGAACTACCCAGTCCATGATCTAGAGTTAGCAGCCATCTTTCATGCCTTAAAGATTTGGAGGCATTATTTATATGGCGTGATGTGTGAGGTGTACACGGATCGCAAGAGTTTGCAATACTTGTTCAAGCAGAAAGAGTTGAATTTGAGGCAGCGGAGGTGGTTAGAGCTATTGAAGGACTATGATGTTACTATCTTATACCACTCGGGTAAGGCCAATGTTGTGGCCGACGTATTGAGCAGGATGTCAGCCAGCATGGGTAGTCTTGCATATATTCCGCTGAGCCACAAACCACTTGCCTTAGATATTCAGGCCTTGGCAAATCGGTTTGTGAGGTTGGACATTTCGGAGCCTAGCCGAGTATTAGCTTGCACGGTCACTCGTTCATCATTATTGGAGCGAATCTGTGGCTGACAGTTTGATGATCCTTATCTGTGACCGACAGTTTGCTGATTTGCGTGGAGGTGCCACGAAGGTGACTTTGGATGCGGATGGTGTTTTGAGATTGTAGGGGCGAGTATGTGTGCCCAATGTTGATGGCATTCGAGAGTTGATCTTAGCAGAGGCCCATAGTTCTCGGTATTATATTCACCCATGCGCCGCGAAGATGTATTAGGACCTGCGGCAGCATTACTGGTGGCGTAGGATGAAGAAAGACATTGTTACATGTGTGGCTCGGTGTTTAAATTGTCAGCAGGTCAAGTATGAGCATTAGAGACCTGGTGGTGTGTTTCAGAGGATTGAGCTTCCCGAGTGGAAGTGGGAGCAGATTACCATGGACTTCGTTACTAGACTTCCAGTGACCCGGAAGAGATTTGATGCTATTTGGGTCATTATTGATAGGCTGACTAAGTCAGCGCATTTCATTCCTGTTGCTACTACCTATTCTTCAGAGAGACTAGCTGAGATTTACATCCGAGAGATTGTTCGTCTTCATGGGGTACCGACATCTATCATTTTCATATCGGGGGACACAGTTCACCTCGCGCTTTTGGAGAGCAGTTCAGCAGGAGCTAGGTACCCAGGTTCAATTGAGTACAACATTCCATCCTCAGACGGACGGTCAGTCCGAGAGGACTATTCAGATATTGGAGGATATGCTTAGAGCCTGTGTTATTGATTTTGGAGGCTCTTGGGACTAGTTCTTGCCTTTAACATAGTTTGCCTACAGCAACAACTACCAGTCCAGTATTTAGATGGCACCTTATGAGGCGTTGTATGGTAGGCGGTGTCGGTCACTAGTGGGATGGTTCGAGCCGGGAGAGGCTCGGTTATTGGGTATTGATTTAGTCCAGGAGGCCTTAGATAAGGTTAGGATTATCTAGGAGAGGTTGCATTCAGCTCAATCTAGGCAGAAGAGTTATGCGGATCGCAAGGTTCGAGATGTGGATTTCATGATTGGTGAGCGAGTATTGCTCTGTGTGTCACCTATGAAGGGCGTGGTGAGATTTGGGAAGAAGGGAAAGCTTAGCCCTAGATATATTGGCCCATTTGAGATACTTGATCGAGTGGGAGAGGTGGCTTACAAACTTGTCTTGCCACCTAGCTTGTCAGCTGTGCATCCAGTGTTTCATGTGCCTATGCTCCGGAGGTATTACGGTGATCCTACCCACGTGTTAGACTTCAGTACTGTCCAGTTGGACAAGGATCTGTCCTACGAGGAGGAGCCGGTAGCCATTCTAGACTAGCAGGTTCGACAGTTGAGGTCGAAGAGATTTCCTTCAGTACGTGTGCAGTGGAGAGGTCAGCCTCCTGAGGCTTCAACCTGGGAGTACGAGTCTAATATGCAGAGCCATTACCCTCATCTATTACCTCACTCGGGTACTTCTTTTTTTGTCCGTTCGAGGACGAATGATTATTTTAGAGGTGGAGAATGTAACGACCCAAAGGGGTCATCACCATATTTCTTTCTTTTTCCGTGCTTCTGAGGTCTTAGAAACCTCACTCTCAGTTGCTTCGATGTGCGTGCACAGTCTAGGCGCGAAGCCAGAAAGTTTTTGTGTTAAGATATATGAATTCTATGTAAAATTTGAAGAATTATGATATTATTATTGATATAGTTGACTTTGGTCAACCCTTTTGGTAAACAGGACCGGACCGGTGATGTGACGGTCCCGAGAGGTCCGTTGAAAAATATGGGACTCGGGCATGTGCCCGAAGTCGAAATCCGATGTCCAGAACCCCGGTAAAAGAATTATTCTGTTAAATTATTTTCTGAAATTAATAAGGAAAAATGAAAATTAAAATGAGTTGGAAAATATAGGTATCGGGCTCATATTCTGGTTCCGACACCCGGTATAGGTCTTAAATATTGGTTAAGCGCTTCCTATGAAGTTTGGTCGAAATCGGACGCCGTTTGACGTGTTTCGGACCTAAATAGCTAAAGTCAGAAAATTATGAACTTTGAAAGGAAATCTTGAGTTTTGGGGGTTGATTCCTTGTTTTGATGTTATTTTAGTGATTTGATCGCTCGAGCAAGTTCGTATGAGGTTGTTAAGTTAGTGTGTGCATTTGGTTAAAAGCCCCAGGGGCTCGGGAGTTTTTCGGAGGTGGTTCGGGGTGTTTTTGGACTTAAGAAACTGGCAGATTTTCTGCAAGTTTTACACAGAGGTTTTCCTCTACGCGATCGCAGCTTTATCCATGCGATCACACTACCTTAGCTTCTTCTTCAATGCGATCGCATCCCTTATTCATGCGATCGCATAGTTTCCTAACCTTCCTCTCCACGATCGCAGGCCACATCATGCGATCGCATAGAGAATCTGACCACCCCAACAAAAATCCTCCTATGCGATCACAACCTCTCTCACGCGATCGCGTAGACCACAAAAATTCCACTTCGTGATCGCATCACTGTTCATACGATCGCGTAGATCAAAATTTCGCCTGGTGATTTTCTTCAAAGACAGATCAGAACATGGGATTAATCATACAAAATGCATACGGGTCTTCCTTCTTCACTCTCCATTTTTAATCCACAAGCTCCCATTCCTCCATAGCTCCTTGGGTAAGTTTCCTAACATCATTTCTTCATTAAATCATAGTTAATCCTAGTAAAAATCATGAATTCAAGGTTGAAATTGGGGATTTTTGGGTAGAACTAGGGCTTGTGGAATTTTGGGTGTTCCAACCTCAATTTGAGGTCAGATTGTGAAACAGATCATATATTCTAACTCGTGGGGTTATGGGTGATTGGAATTTGGTCTGAACCTCGAGTTTGGACCATGTAGACCCGATGTCGGATTTTGCTATTTTTGGTAGAACGATGAGAATTTCATTTCTAGGCTATGAGATTGTGTTATTGAGCCCTAATTGATGTTATTGGATTGAAATTGACAAGATACTATTGTTTCAGAGTCGGATTCTAGGGGAAAGGCGGTGCTAGAGGAGTGATTGCTATTTTCGAACCGAGGTAAGTGTTTGATCTAATCCTGGCTTGAGGGAATAGGAGTAGAGTTATTATTGCTGCTATTTGCTAAATGATCGAGTGCGGTGTATAGGCATGGTGACGAGTATCTATACACCAACGTCTAGCATGATCGTGAGTCTTACTTGTACTTGTCTTGGAGTATATTTTGAGAATCATTCTTTGTAAATGATGAATTCTACGTGATGAGTTAGTTGAGGAATTATTTATGAAAACATGAGACTTCTTCGAGCATTGGCTCAAATGGTAATAAATTTTTATAAAGTCAAAGTTGTAAGTATTATTAGGAACATGTGGTTGGATCCCTTGCCGAGACGAGTAGATTTTTGATTGTTGTTGCTCCCTTATTCAGTGGAGCGTTATATGTAATCTCCACTATATTGTGATTATTGGATCGTGTGACACGCCATCCACTACATTATGATTATTGGGATCGTGTGGCACGCCGTCCACTATATTATATTATTAGGATCGTGTGGCACACAGTCCACTAAATTATGATTATTGGTTTCGTGTGGCACGCTGTCTACTATATTATGATTATTGGTATTGTGTGGCACGCCGTCCACTATATTATGATTATTGGGATAGTGTGGCACGCCATCCATTGTAACCACTTATGAAAGTAAAGGATTTGATTTTGGTTTAATGTTGCCACAGATGACATGTTTTCTTTCCAGTTGTATACTTCACATAAAATTTTGCTGTTCTTTATGTGACATGTTTTCTTTCCAGTTGTATACTTCACATAAAATTTTGTTGTTCTTTATGTTATTGTTGTATCTATATATATATATATATATATATATATATATATCTGCATATGTTGGTTTTAGTAAGTCCTGTCTAGCCTCGTCACTACTTCGCCGGGGTTAGGCCAGGCACTTACCAGTTGTCACGACCCTAGTTCACGAATTGTGAACATGTCATAACGGCACCCAGTCCTCACGACTAGGTAAGCCTAACACAGTACGGAATATATACTTTCATGAACAAAAGGTAAAATAACAGCGGAATGATGTAAAACAAATATAATAAGTGCCGCTCGGCACATACACTTCGCCAAAACCAGATGAAAACACACTACCAAGACCCGAAAACTCACGGGCAACACAGACTAAGAAAAATATAACTGTGGCTCTATACATCGAGAGTGTCTATACAACATAAATAAGGAAATAGGTACTATCACTAATGAGAATAGAAGAAGACTCTCCGGATCTGCGGATGTAGCAGATCATACCTCAAGTCTCCTGAAGGTACTCCTAAATCACCTGTAGTGCGCCTGATCTGATATACCTGGATCTACACAACAAAAGTGTGCAGAAGAGTAGTATGAGTACACCACGGCGGTACTCAGTAAGTGCCAAGCCTTGCCTCGATGGAGTAGTGACGAGGAAGGTCGGGGCCCTACCGAGAAATAATAACATAATGATAATAATAATATCGAGCAGTTCAAATAAGAATAAGACTGAAATAATAGCAATAAAGTAAATACTGCAACTGTCTATAATTAAGATAACAACGATAAATCAACACAACAATGTACAAAAACAACAAGTCCAGGATCTCCGGGAATTGAACCCGCAGTCCCTCTCTATACTCAGAAACTCAGGATCTCTAGGAATCGAACCCGCAGTCCATATATCAGTCTCACAGGATCTCCGAAATTGAACCCGCAATCGGTACAGCAGTATCTCTGGGTCTCCGGGAATCGAACCCGGAGCCCTCGGATCTCCGGGAATTCAACTTGCAGTCCGTATCTCAATATATCAGGATCTCCAGGAATTGAACCTGCAGTCCGTATCTCAATAACTCAGGTTCTCCGGGAATTGAACCCGCGGTCCATATATCAGTATCTTTGGGTATCCGGGAATCGAACCCGCTGTGAGCACGTGATTTTCCCTAAGCAAATAAATTCCAATATAAATATATAAATAAATATAAAAATAGTTTTTGTTGTGCAATTGTGTGATTTAATTGAAATACTTGTGTTGTTGCTTTTAAAATAAATTTGAATTAAAAAACTACAAAAGGAATCAATTAGAAAATGTCACAAAAATATGAAAATTTAGAAAAAATCAACAAAAAATACAAAATACCGAAAAAATTAAAGAAAATGGCAAATAAATATCAGCAAAATACCATAAAATTCAGGAAAAATAGGAAATAAAAGAAATATAACAACTGAAAATAAATACAAAAAGAGAAGAATGAAATACAAAAGAAATTACCAAGAAATAATTGAAATACAAGACAAAAATACAAAAATATAATACAATTTGGGCTAGAAATAACGAAATACATATACATCTATTGAGCCCAAACACATTTAGCCCAAAAGACCAGCCTGATATTCCTAGCCTCTTGGCCAAACGATGACATACAGGGCAATAAAACCTCAGCCGTTGATGAAATGGATGCAACGAACCAGATGAGGCGGTTCGATTGGAAATCAAACGACACCGTACAGAAGACCAATCAGGGTCGTCCAATGGAATGATCAGACGGATGGCATTGAATCTCATTAAGAACTAAATGACATAGTATGATGAAATAATCCTGGCCGTTCAAACTTAAACATCTAACGGATGTAAAACAGCCTCCTACTTAATCAAATGGCACCGTTTTAAAGGAAAAGATCTTGGCCTTTGATCTTAGTTGATACAAAGTCCAGGATTACACAAGACGAAGGGGGTATAAATATCTTCATCTTCGTTCAATTCATTACATACACATTCACATATACACACTACTAACCCTAGCCGCCTCCCCGCATGTCTCCTTCTTCCTTAGTCTCCCATGGTGACTGGCTGGACTGGCCTTAAACCACCATCGTCTCCGGCTCAAGCAACCACCAAACACTTCACCCCTAGCCACCAAACCTTTCAACCACCATAAAAAACCTAGTAAACCAAAAATCTCCTTTCTTCTTGAAATTCTGGTCGCTAGAACCCTAGTCGACAACCTCAAAATCTATGAGCCAGCCTTCGTAATTAACACCATAAGACCGCCTTAAGGAGATCTTTCACCTCATCTAGGTGGCTGATCTCGAATATAGCTGGAACTCTTCGAATATAACAAAAAGGCTCGTCAGAACCCTACTACGGCGAGCACCCAAAAACAACCTCACCCCAAAACCTCTGAACCAAGCCCTAGACCAGCCCTTACCCACCAAAACTCAAAAAAGAAGCCTCATCGGAGAAGTTTAACAGCCAGAAGACTAAAAGTCTTCAAAACTTCTGAAGTCTGGAAATAAAGAAAGAAAGAAAGAAAGAAGAAATAAATAGGAAAGAAAGAAAGAAAAGAAAGAAAGATAAGAGAAGAGAAAAGAAAGCCCTAAAAAGCTAAGATCTATGTTCCTATTTTCTTTGATTGTTTGATTCTGAAAATGTTTCTCTTTGATATGTTCTTGATGTTCTTGTGAGCCTATCTCTTCTACATGTTTAAGATCTACCTCTGTTTCGTTACACATGCCTAAATCTGTTATAGCGTTATTAGGGTTTTTAATGTTTATTACACATGAACTGTTTTTGTAACGACCCGACCGGTCGTTTTAGAAAATTACGCCCCAATCCCTAATTTAACTGTTCCCCTAAGTTCATTTCTGCTATTGTGGGTTGCCGGGAGAGTCGGTTTTGAAAATTTGAACATTTTGGGACACTTAGTCCCTAAATAAGAGCTTTGAAGCTAGAAAATGGCCCGTAGCCGGAACAAGTGTTAAGACGATCTCGGAACGGAAATCCGATGGTTCCATTAGTTCCGTTAGGTGATTTCGGGGTTGGGAGCGCGTTCGGAATGTATTTTGGAGGTCCGTAGCTCAATTAGGCTTGAAATGCCGAAGGTTGAAATTTTGGCTAATCCGAACGATAGGTGAGATTTTGATCCGGGGGTCGGAATGGAATTCCGACAATTTCTGTAGCTTCGTTATGTGAATTTGGATATGTCCGCAAAGTTTCAGGGTCATTCGGACGTCGTTTGGTCGGGTTTTAGATCGAATGTGCAATTCGGAAAGGTTTAAGAAATTTAGGCTTGAATTCGATGTGAATTATGGGTTTTGATGTTGTTAGACGTGTTTTTATGATTTGAACGAGTTCATATCGTGTTTTGGAGTATGTTGGTGGTTTTCGTTGGGGTCCCGGGAGCCTCGGGATGAATTCGGGGTCCAAATGGACCAATTTGTGCCAAAAGGCACTGCTGTTCTGCTGCAATAACTGCAGAACAATTTTGCTCTCCGCGATCGCGGAGATGGCCATGCGATCGCGTAAGGGAGAAATCCCGAGCTCTGCGATCGCGAAGTAAAGCCTGCGATCGCGTAAGTCTGGAGGTTGAACCAGTGCGATCGCGTGAGGGAGTATGCGATCGCGTAGGGTATTGGTCGGAAGCAGTGCGATCGCGTGAGGGAGTATGCGATCGCGTAGGGTAGTTGGGGAGCCGGACGAGTTTGTTCTTCGCGATCGCGTTAGTACGTTTGCGATCGCGTAGTATTGATGAGTTGTTCACTGCGATCGCGTCCAGGGTCACGCGATCGCGTAGAGGAAAATTAGGCCGCCCATATTTTGTGCATCGCGATCGCAAGCCCAGTGCTGCGATCGCGTAGAGTAAAATGGCCTGGCAGTGACTTTAAGTCCAGAACATTTCAGTCGCGCGGCCTAACACACCAAAACCGCCATTGTTGAGCTCCAAGAGAGGATTTTGAAGGGGAAACGCTGGGATATCATCGGGAAATCATCGGGGGTAAGTTTCTTGACCTTAATTCGTTGGTTTATCATGAAATCCGTGATTATTTCACCGAAATTGGAAGATTAAAGGTGGGTTTGAGCCCTAGGCCTAAATGTTAGAAAATCTCTGATTTGAGCGGGCAAACGGAGTCCGATTTTGGTAAATTTTATATGCCTAGACTCGTATTGAGATAAGGAACCCGAATATATAATTTTCGTGATTTTTCGATAAGCGTACCGAAAGTCGGGTTTTGGCAACTTGTGGGTTTTTGGCGTATTTTGAGTGTTTTGATCGGGTAATGCCCAATTGACCTATTTTGATGTGATGCTATTGATTTTTATCAGATTCTACACTTGTGGAGGCCGACATTCGCGGCAAGAGGGTTATTTCTTAGCGGTTTTGTACCGGAATTGAGGTAAGTGGCTTGTCTAACCTCATGTGGGGGAATTTTCACCCCTAGGATATTATGTGATAATTTAAATGCCTTGTACGCGAGGTGACGGACGTGTACATGCGCTGGTCGTTGAACACATACTTTATTTAAAAATGTTCGATGAGTGATATTTCTGTCTTTAGCTGTTAATTTGATATTTTATCGGTAGTAGTTAGAAAAGCATGATTAGGTAGTACCTGACTGACTAGTTGCCTAATTGTCTTATTTTTTTGATAATTATTGGTACTATTTTTCGGTGAAGTTATAGTTAAGTATAATTTACTCTCTCTGTGTGTTCCTTTAATTGTTGTGCTTGTGGACTGCGGGTTCGATTCCCGGAGACCCAGGGTTATGGGTTCGATTCCCAGAGACCCGGAGTGATATTGGTAGGGACTACGGGTTCGATTCCCGAGATCCCGAGTTATTGGTAGGGACTACGGGTTCGATTCCCGAGATCCTGAGTTATCGGTAGGGACTACGGGTTCGATTCCCGAGATCCTGAGTTATTGGTAGGGACTGTGGGTTCGATTCCCGGAGATCCTGAGTTATTGATTATTTATTGAGACATGGGCCGCGGGTTCGATTCCCGGAGACCCAGAGGTACTGTCAATGGGACTGTGGGTTCGATTCCCACAGGTCCTGGACTGGTTTTATCGAGTTGACTATTTGTTGTTAGCTTAATTGTAGACGATTGCAGTAATCATTTATTGTTGTTAATTTCGGAAATTATTATCATTTAAACTGCTTATTATTGTTATTATCATTATATTATTGTTTCTCAGTAGGGCCCTGACCTTCCTCATCACTACTCCATCGAGGTTAGGCTTGGCACTTACTGAGTATCGCCATGGTGTACTCATGCTACTCTTCCGCACACTTTTGTTGTGCGGATCCAGGTACATCAGGACATGCCCATACTAGGTAATTCAGCAGTACATTTGGAGACCTCGAGGTATGATCTGCTACGTACTCGGATCCAGAGGCTTTCCTTCTATTCTAATAGTACTAGTTGGCATTTTTCCTTCATTCCGTTGTTAGACACTCTTTATACATAGAGCCACAGTTGTATATTCTCTTTTAGTCTGTGTTACCGTGGGATTCCGGATCTTGGTAGTGTTTTATTCATGGTGTTGACGGATGTATGTGCCCAGCGGTACAGATTACATATCTTTTATCCTATTTTTCCGTTGTTTTCTTATTTAAGTGTTCATAGCTTGTATATTCCGCAACGTGTTAGGCTTACCTAGTCGTGGGGACTGGGTGCCATCACGACATGTTCACGATTGGTGAACTAGGGTCGTGACAAGTTGGTATCAGAGCACTAGGTTCATAGGAGTCACGGGACACAGACCGGTTACTTAGAGTCTCGCTGATCGATACGGAGACGTCTGTATTTATCTACGAGGGGCTATGTAACTGTTTAGGAAACTCTTCATTTCTTTTGGATACCTTGTCGTGCGACATTTTTGTCACCAAATCTAAACTATTTCTTTCTATTCTTTCACAGATGGTGAGGACACGTGCTACTCGCGATGATCTGGCACCTGCGCCCCCTGTTGCTACCGTCAGAGGCCGGGGTCGAGGTAGAGGACGAGGACGCGCCCGAGGTGCAGCCACGACACCCGCGCGCGCTGCCGCTGAGGTACCACAGGTAGACCAGGTTGGAGCGCAGGCACCTGGTACACCGACTACAGCTACCACTACTCCAGCACTCCAGGAGACCCTGGCCCAGTTCATGAGTATGTATACCACTTTAGCTCAGGCATGACTACTTTCTCTCGTCGCAGCCACATCTCAGGCCGGGGGAGGGGCCCAGACTCCCGTAGCCGTTACACCGGAGCAGCGTGTGCCAGTGGGGCATGTTCCAGATGTTTTGGTTATGCCTCCTGCCGCCCCAGCACAACCAGGAGGTGGACCAGCTGCCTCTGAGGACGAGCAGCGTAGATTGGAGAGGTTCAAGAAATATGACCCCTAGTGTTCAGTGGTTTGGCTTCAGATGATGCATTGGGTTTTCTCGAGGAGTGTCATCGTATTCTTCGTACTATGGGGATTGTGGAGACCGGCGGGGTTTCCTTCACTGCTTTTCAGTTTCGCGGGGCCGCTTATGATTGGTGGCGCACGTATGAGTTGGATAGTCCGGAGGAGTCTGCTTCATTGACTTGGACGCAGTTTTCAGATCTGTTTTTGAGGGAGTTTGTTCCACAGAGCCTTAGGGATTCTTGGCGCTCGGAGTTTGAGCGGTTGCGACAGGGCTCCATGTCAGTATCGGAGTATGCTATCAGTTTCACCCGTCTAGCCAGGCATGCACCGGCTTTGGTAGCCACGGTCTGGGAGAGAGTGCGGAGATTTATTGAGGGCCTGATTCCGCCGATCCGGTCCAGCATGGCCAGAGAGTTGGAGACAGATATATCTTATCAGCAGGCAGTTAGCATTGCCGGGAGGATCGAGAGTATGCTCCCTAGAGAGCGGGGAGATAGAGAGGCCAAGAGGTCTCGTGAGTCGGGCCATTTCTCTGGTGCCCGTACTTCAGCAGTCGGTCGTTTTGGCAGGGGTTATTCCGGTCATCCAGTTCACTCAGCATTGCCCGCAGCCGGTAGTACCCCAGCTCTTCCAGCACCTCAGGAGCCTTATTATTCTCCCCCAGTTTCCAGTGCACCTCCTGCGCGGGGTCCGTCCAGGGGTCAGACTAATGGGGGTGAGGCTGGTCAGTCACAGCCACCGCGTCCTCCCAGAGCTTGTTTTGAGTGCGGGGATACTCGCCACCTGGTTAGGGAGTGCCCCAGACGCAGGAGAGGAGCCCCTCATCAGTCATCACAGCATCCGCGTGGTTCTCAGGGCCAGCAGGCTATCATTCCAGCCCCAGCTGCCACTCCACCTGCCCAGCCATCCAGGGGCGGGGGTCAGGGTTCCAGAGGCCGCCCTCGAGAGGGGGGACAGGCCAGATTCTATGCTATTCCTGATCGCGCCGCGGCTGTTGCATCTGACTCCGTTATCACAGGGTATTATTATCTGGTTAGTCACGGGGAGGCATCGGTTCTATTCGACCCCGGTTCCACTTTTTCATATGTGTCTTCTTACTTTGCTTCTCATCCGGGTGTGCCTCGGGATTCTTTGAGTGCCCCCATTTATGTTTCCACTCCGGTGGGTGATTCTTTGGCCGTGGACCGCGTATATCGGTCGTGTTTGATTACCATTTGTGATTTTGAGACCAGAGCGGATCTATTGCTGCTTGGGATGGTCGATTTTGATATTATTCTGGGCATGGACTGGTTGTCGCCCCATTATGCTATTCTTGATTGTCACGCCAAAACCGTGACGCTGGCTATGCCAGGCATTCCACGTATTGAGTGGAGTGGTACTCTAGATCACACCCCTAGCCGTGTTATTTCTTTTCTCGGAGCTCAGCGTATGGTTGAGAAGGGGTGTGCTGCTTATCTAGCCTATGTGCGTGATGTCAGTATTGACACTCCCTCTATTAATTCCGTTCATGTGGTACGTGACTTTGCCGATGTATTTCCAGCTGATCTCCCGGGCATGCCGCCCGACAGAGATATTGATTTTACAATTAACTTGTTGCCGGGCACTCAGCCCATTTCTATTCCACCGTACCGTATGGCTCCTCCTGAGTTGAAGGAGTTGAAGGATCAATTACAGGAGTTATTGGGTAAGGGTTTTATTCGACCCAGTGTTTCGCCTTGGGGTGCTCCTGTATTATTTGTGAAGAAAAAGGACGGTTCTATGCGTATGTGTATTGACTATCGTCAGCTGAACAAGGTTACAGTGAAGAACCGGTATCCTTTGCCCCGTATTGATGATTTATTTGACCAGCTACAGGGCGCACATGTGTTTTCAAAGATTGATTTGCGCTCTGGATATCACCAGCTGAAGATTCGGGAGCCAGATATCCCGAAGACTGCCTTCAGGACCCGGTATGGTCACTATGAGTTCCTCGTGATGTCTTTTGGGCTGACTAATGCCCCAGCAGCCTTTATGCATTTGATGCACAGTGTGTTCAGGCCTTATCCGGACTCGTTCGTGATTGTCTTCATTGATGATATTCTAGTATATTCCCGGAGCCGGGAAGAGCACGAGTAGCATTTGAGGATAGTGCTTCAGATTTTGAGGGAGAAGCAGCTTTATGCCAAGTTCTCTAAATGTTAATTCTGGTTGAGTTCAGTGGCATTTTTGGGCCACGTGGTGTCGAGTGATGGTATTCGAGTAGATCCGAGGAAGGTGGAGGCCGTGCGGAGTTGGCCCAGACCCTCCTCCGCTACTGAGATTCGCAGTTTCCTTGGTTTGGCGGGCTATTACCGTCGTTTTGTAGAGGGGTTCTCTTCGATTGCAGTACCTATGACCAGATTGACCCAAAAGGGTGCCCCTTTTTAGTGGACAGACGAGTGTGAGGCGAGCTTTCCGAAGCTCAAGACAGCTTTGACTTCGGCCCCTATATTGATGTTGCCTACAGGTACGGGGTCCTATACCGTATATTGTGATGCCTCACGAGTTGGACTCGGCACGGTATTGATGCAGGACGGTAGGGTGATTGCCTACGCGTCGAGACAGCTGAAGGTGCATGAGAAGAATTACCATGTTCATGATTTGGAGCTAGCTGCCATTGTTCACGCCTTGAAAATTTGGCGTCATTATTTATATGGGGTTCCTTGTGAGATCTACACCGATCACCGGAGCTTGCAGCACTTGCTTAAGCAGAAGGACCTGAATATGCGTTAGAGGAGATGGTTGGAGCTACTGAAGGAATATGATATTACTATTCTCTATCATCCGGGCAAGGCTAATGTGGTTGCTGATGCCTTGAGTCGTCGGGCAGAGAGTTTGGGGAGTTTAGCATATCTACCAGCTTCGGAGAGGCCTATGGCAATGGATGTTCAGGCTTTGGCCAGGCAGTTTGTTAGACTGGATCTTTCGGAGCCCAACCGGGTTCTGGCTTGTGTGGTTTCTCGTCTTCTCTATTTGACCGCATCAGGGAGCGTCAATTCGACGACCCTCATTTGCTTGTCCTTCAGGATAGAGTTCGGCGTGGTGATGCTCGAGATGTTACCATCGGGGATGATGGAGTTATGAGGATGCAGGGGCGTATCTGTGTGCCTAATGTGGATGATCTTCGAGAGCTGATTCTAGCAGAGGCCCATAGCTCGCGGTATTCCATCCATCCGGGTGCCGCGAAGATGTATCAGGACTTGAAACAGCATTACTGGTGGAGGCGGATGAAGAGGGATATAGTTGATTATGTTTCTAGATGCCTCAACTGCCAGCAGGTGAAGTATGAGCATCAGCGTCCGGGAGGATTGATGCAACAAATCGAGATTCCCGAGTGGAAATGGGAGCGCATTACCATGGAATTTGTATCTGGACTTCCACGGACGGTTAGGAAGTTTGATTCCATTTGGGTCATCGTGGATCGGCTGACCAAGTCCGCCCATTTTATACCGGTGAGCACTACATATTCATCGGAGCGACTGGCGGAGATCTATATCAGGGAGGTAGTTCGGCTGCATGGTATTCCAATTTCCATCATTTCAGATAGAGGCACTCAGTTCACTTCACGGTTCCGGAGAGCCGTACAGCAGGAGTTAGGTACTCGGGTGGAGCTGAGCACAGCCTTTCACCCAAGCTGAGCACAGCCCGAGCGCACTATTCAGATTTTGGAGGATATGCTCCGTGCGTGCGTGATTGAGTTTGGAGGTTCACGGGATCACTTCTTGCCACTGGCGGAGTTTGCTTATAACAACAGCCACCAGTCTAGTATTCAGATGGCACCGTACGAGGCCCTATACGGTAGGAGGTGCAGTGTCTCCCGTGGGTTGGTTCGAGCCGGCGAGGCCGGGTTGCTAGGTACCGATATGGTTCGGGAGGCTATGGACAAGGTCAAGGTAATTCGGGACAGATTAAGTGATCTCTTGATGAAAACAAGCCTGGCACAGAATTTCGGATGTTGGAATTAGGCTCTAAGACTTAACTGTTTGAACAAGAGGGAATATCTTCAGATTATATCAGGCTAATGTGCTCAGCTGAGTCCTATATTTATTGGCCCTTTTGAGATTTTGAGGCGTATTGGGGAGGTTGCTTATGAGTTGGCCTTACCTCCCAGTCTAGCCGGAGTTCACCCCGTATTTCATGTCTCCATGCTCCGGAGATACCATGGTGACCCGTCGCATGTGTTAGATTTCACTTCTGTTCAGCTAGACAAGGATCTGTCTTATGTTGAGGAGGGAGTAGCCATTCTAGACAGGTAGGTCCGAAAGCTAAGGTCAAAGAACATCACTTCGGTAAAGGTTCAGTGGCGGGGCCAGCCGGTCGAGGAGGCGACTTGGGAGACCGAGCAGGATATGCGCAGCCAGTACCCTCATCTTTTCACTACTCCATGTATGTTTTCTATGCTCGTTCGAGGACGAACGAATCTTTTAAGTGTGGGAAGATGTAACGACCCGACCGGTCGTTTTAGAAAATTTCGCCCCAATCCCTAATTTAACTGTTCCCCTAAGTTCATTTCTGCTATTGTGGGTTGCCGGGAGAGTCGGTTTTGAAAATTTGAACATTTTGGGACACTTAGTCCCTAAATAAGAGCTTTGAAGCTAGAAAATGGCCCGTAGCCGGAACAGTGTTAAGACGATCTCGGAACGGAAATCCGATGGTTCCATTAGTTCCGTTAGGTGATTTCGGGGTTCGGAGCGCGTTCGGAATGTATTTTGGAGGTCCGTAGCTCAATTAGGCTTGAAATGCCGAAGGTTGAAATTTTGGCGAATCCGAACGATAGGTGAGATTTTGATCCGGGGTCGGAATGGAATTCCGACAATTTCTGTAGCTTCGTTATGTGAATTTGGATATGTCCGCAAAGTTTCAGGTCATTCGGACGTCGTTTGGTCGGGTTTTAGATCGAATGTGCAATTCGGAAAGGTTTAAGAAATTTAGGCTTGAATTCGATGTGAATTATGGGTTTTGATGTTGTTAGACGTGTTTTTATGATTTGAACGAGTTCATATCGTGTTTTGGAGTATGTTGGTGGTTTTCGTTGGGGTCCCGGGAGCCTCGGGATGAATTCGGGGTCCAAATGGACCAATTTGTGCCAAAAGGCACTGCTGTTCTGCTGCAATAACTGCAGAGCAATTTTGCTCTCTGCGATCGCGGAGCAATTTTGCTCTCCGCGATCGCGTAAGGGAGAAATCCTGAGCTCTGCGATCGCGAAGTAAAGCCTGCGATCGCGTAAGTCTGGAGGTTGAACCAGTGCGATCGCGTGAGTGATTCATGCGATCGCGTAGGGTATTGGTCGGAAGCAGTGCGATCGCGTGAGGGAGTATGCGATCGCGTAGGGTAGTTTGGGGAGCCGGACGAGTTTGTTCTTCGCGATCGCGTTAATACGTTTGCGATCGCGTAGGGTTGCTGAGTTGTTCACTGCGATCGCGTCCATGGTCACGCGATCGCGTAGAGGAAAATTAGGCCGCCCATATTTTGTGCATCGCGATCGCAAGCCCAGTGCTGCGATCGCGTAGAGTAAAATGGCCTGGCAGTGACTTTAAGTCCAGAACATTTCAGCCGCGGCCTAACACACCAAAACCGCCATTGTTGAGCTCCAAGAGAGGATTTTGAAGGGGAAACGCCGGGATATCATCGGGAAATCATCGGGGGTAAGTTTCTTGACCTTAATTCGTTGGTTTATCATGAAATCCGTGATTATTTCACTGAAATTGGAAGATTAAAGGTGAGTTTGAGCCCTGGGCCTAAATGTTAGAAAATCCCCGATTTGAGCGGGCAAATGGAGTCCGATTTTGGTAAATTTTATATGCCTAGACTCGTATTGAGATAAGGAACCCGAATATATAATTTTCGTGATTTTTCGATAAGCGTACCGAAAGTCGGGTTTTGGCAACTTGTGGGTTTTTGGCGTATTTTGAGTGTTTTGATCGGGTAATGCCCAATTGACCTATTTTGATGTGATGCTATTGATTTTTATCAGATTCTACACTTGTGGAGGCCGACATTCGCGGCAAGAGGGTTATTTCTTAGCGGTTTTGTACCGGAATTGAGGTAAGTGGCTTGTCTAACCTCGTGTGGGGGAATTTTCACCCCTAGGATATTATGTGATAATTTAAATGCCTTGTACGCGAGGTGACGGACGTGTACATGCGCTGGTCGTTGAACACATACTTTATTTAAAAATGTTCGATGAGTGATATTTCTGTCTTTAGCTGTTAATTTGATATTTTATCGGTAGTAGTTAGAAAAGCATGATTAGGTAGTACTTGACTGACTAGTTGCCTAATTGTCTTATTTTTTTTGATAATTATTGGTACTATTTTTCGGTGAAGTTATAGTTAAGTATAATTTACTCTCTCTGTGTGTTCCTTTAATTGCTGTGCTTGTGGACTGCGGGTTCGATTCCCGGAGACCCAGGGCTGTGGGTTCGATTCCCGGAGACCCGGAGTGATATTGGTAGGGACTACGGGTTCGATTCCCGAGATCCTGAGTTATTGGTAGGGACTACGGGTTCGATTCCCGAGATCCTAAGTTATTGGTAGGGACTACGGGTTCGATTCCCGAGATCCCGAGTTATTGGTAGGGACTGCGGGTTCGATTCCCGGAGATCCCGAGTTATTGAGATATTTTTGAGACATGGGCTGTGGGTTCGATTCCCGGAGACCCAGAGGTACTGTCAATGGGACTGTGGGTTCGATTCCCACAGGTCCTGGACTGGTTTTATCGAGTTGACTATTTGTTGTTAGCTTAATTGTAGACGATTGCAGTAATCATTTATTGTTGTTAATTTCGGAAATTATTATCATTTAAACTGCTTATTATTGTTATTATCATTATATTATTGTTTCTCAGTAGGGCCCTGACCTTCCTCGTCACTACTCCATCGAGGTTAGGCTTGGCACTTACTGAGTACCGCCGTGGTGTACTCATGCTACTCTTCTGCACACTTTTGTTGTGCAAATCCAGGTACATCGGAGCAGGCCCGTGCTAGGTGATTCCGCAGCTTTCTGGGAGACCTCGAGGTATGATCTGCTACGTCCGCGGATCCAGAGGATTTCTTTCTATTCTAATAGTACTAGTTGGCATTTTTCCTTCATTTCGTTGTTAGACACTCTTTACACATAGAGCCACAGTTGTATATTCTCTTTTAGTCCGTGTTACCGTGGGATTCCGGATCTTGGTAGTGTTTTATTCATGGTGTTGACGGATGTATGTGCCAAGCGGAACGGATTACATATCTTTTATCCTATTTTTCCGCTGTTTTCTTATTTAAGTGTTCATAGCTTGTATATTCCGCAACGTGTTAGGCTTACCTAGTCGTGGGGATTGGGTGCCATCACGACATGTTCACGATTGGTGAACTAGGCCTGTTTATGTGTTTGTTCATCGTGCTTTGTCTATAATTAAGCTTTGATTAATTGGGATTCAACCATTATCAAATTTTCCCTCTGAGTTTTAATTGATTGAAAATTGATTGCGATTAAGGCTATATGTGCAAAATAGCATGAACTGGCTATATTTGTAATCTGATTCATTTGTGAGTCCATTATAAATCTGTGATGCTTTTGTGATTTGGGTCATAGTTGTAAAGATTTTGAGGTTAGTTCTGAATGCTAAAATATGTGGCTATTTTTGAAAGAATTAAGCCTGTTCGTTAAAGTGGCTATCTCTGTTATGAAGTGGTTATGCTGATTTATTAATGGTACTAAGTGGTTAGTTCTGAAAGCTTATATCTGTTGGTTAATTAATTGCCTTGTGTTAATAAAGGGCTATTTGTTAAATAAGGGATTGTGGCTGTTAATGTGGTCTAAATTTGAAAAGGGGTTTGGGCTAAAACTGGCTAAGTCTTAAATTAGTCATAAAAAGTAGTTACTAGTTAAATAAATCTTAACCCTAGTCTGCCAAAACCTTAGTAGGTCGGGTAAATTGAGAAAAATAATAAGGGTATAACAGGAAACAATAAATGGCATTCTTTAAGATTTAATAGAGCCTATAGGGTTAGAAATGACTTTAGTGCCCAATATTTCTGTAATTAACTGCAAAATAAAGGACAAATTGGGCATAATGAAAAGGCAGTCTTGTAATAAAACTTGGCAAGTGAGGGTAATCAAGTAAAATACCCCTAATAGAACACTAAAGAATTGCCTAGAACCTTCTAGCAAGGGCTCTAAGGCATGTCAATACACATTTAAGGCATGCCAATACACGTTTAAGGAACTAATCTGTAAATAATTGAAAGAATAAGGGGAGGGGATTGAAAATAACTTATTTGAATTTCCCCCCAATTCCCCCCAAAACCAGTCTATAAGTAGGCCATTAGAGAGCCTGAAAAAGGGTCCAGACTTTCGAATTAAAAGGGGTTCAGCTCTGAAATTTAGAAATAAAAGTTGATCTCTAAGGTCCAGATTTTTGAAGGTCGAAAAATCTATATTCTGAAATCGAGTGATAGTGCTGAAATTTGGTTCTATGTACTACAATACTTAGCAGATTACTTTGGATATTAATTTGGGAGTTCCTACGGGGTCTATTATTTTTCAATTCATTTGGATTCTGTTTGAGCTCTTCGATTCTGCTTTGCTGATTTGCTGGATTATTATATTTGGGATTCTGTCTGCTGCTCTGTTGCTGTTATTTTGGTGACTATTCTTCATCCTCAAAGCATAGACTAATAGATTGTTTTTGAATCAGGTACACTTTCATTTCCTGAAGATGTAATCGCACATTATTTGAAGAAATGAAATCGCATGAGCTGTTTGGATATTTTACCTATGTCTTTCCTTTTTAGCTTTGTAATTGTTATATTTTAGAATCCTTGTAATTCATTAGGATGGATTGTAATAACTAATACCTATACGAAGTCGAGATAAATATAGAGTAGCTAGTATAGAGGTAATAAGTAATTAAAATAACTATCACTTAATCCAAGTTCAAAACAAGCTAACACTAAAATTAATTCACTTATCAAACTGGTATAAATATATGAGCTGGTAATTAACTACCTCTGTTAACTAAGTTCTGATTCAGGATCGATTAGTTCATAAAAGGAAATAATTGAATAAAGTTTAAACTGCTTTGTTATTTAGTCTCATTTAACAATGATTTATTTATAGTATAATTTAGAGTTTAGTAGTTGAAAATAATTCAAGCCAATCGAGTTGGTATTCCGATATTGCTTTCCTTTAGTTAACATTAAGCAACAAATAAGTTTACAACTAGCATATTTGAAATATTAGTGTAAGTACCAGATTCCTGTTCTTAGAGTGTTTAACTAGTGATTAGAATTCAAAATTAGTAGCGATTGGTATGTAATTTGGTGCCTTGTGAAATAATATGAATCTTATTGGATTATTCTGTTATTTGAAGAACATTTGTTTAAATTTTATGTTGCAATCATGTTCTACATTTTATCTGTTTACTCTGGGCTTGGATATGAATACAGGCCCAGACTCGGCTAAATTTACCTTTGGGTCTGCATGTGGAGATACTCGTATGTTCTAGGCTTCAGAAGCCCATTCACGCATAATGGACTGTTAACACAGTCCAGAAGTCCAGGCCTAGTAGTAAATAATTGGCCTGGACATAATAATAATGAATTCAGAAAATACAAACTATATTCTAATTAGGAGAAAAGACAGAAATAGCAAACGTAGTGTATGATAAATTTGGACTTCTAAAAATAAGGGATGAGCCACGTATTAAAAATGAAAAGACATACGGGCCCCCCATAAGAATTTTAATATGAATGTTAGACTCGGGAAGACCGTTTAGCAAATTTCACGGTATTTCCTAAAGATAATAAGGCATAGACGTTATAGGCATGACTAAAATATACATACTTCATACGAGTGCACATTTATGTGACTCAAATCTCAAATCCTGGCGAAGCTGAAATGCACTAAAGTCACAGGCGTACTGGCTGTGGTGTGACTCGAAATGCGTTTTCGCAATGTCGTAAGTCGTTAAAATAACATAACGGGACATTCACATTTATAAAATCATAGAAAGAAATCAAATAAGACAAAGACAACAGTTGAGCGATCGTGCTAAAACCACGGAATTCGGGAGTGCCTAACACCTTCTCCCAGGTTAATAGAATTTCTTATTCAGATTTCTAGTTTCGCGGACTGTTAAAAGAAAGTCATATTTCCTCGAATTCGGGACTAAACTGGTTACCTGGGACACTATTATCTTCCCAAGTGGCGACTCTGAAATCTAAATAAATCCCGTTCTGATTGTCCTTAAAGTGGAAAAACTCCTTCCCTGTTGTTATTATTATATCCCTCCTTTACGCCCTTATCAGGGTGTATTAAAACTTCGTAAAAAGGAGGTGTGACATCTCTGGCGACTCTGCTGGGGATAAGAAACCCATAACTTCGGTTTAGGGTTTAAGAATTCGAGCTCGCAATAATTGTTGTATTTGTTATATCTGATTTCCCTGTACGTTCTTGATTAATATGCAAAATGTTTAACGCTTTGATATTACGTGGATTGTATATATAAAAGTGTGCCGAAAACCCTTCTCTTCTCACCTCTGGGGATGTGCTTACTGGTTGAGACTCCTCTTTCTGTTAGTGTCATACCTTAAATAAGAAATAGAGGTCGGATAAGTTACAAAGCCGGACAACCCCGCGGGTCCCTGGTACGTAGCCCCCTCCTCGATCCGAGTTGTCCACTCAGGTACACGGTCTAGCACCATGAAAACATCAGGATATTAAACCTAGATTTAGGACGATTATTTGCATCATATCTGACTTAGGGGACTCAACACAGGGGTTTGGTCCGTCTAGGATAGGTGACAGGGAAATCAAAGACCGAGCATATTATATGTTGCATTTATTTGTCCTGAAATATTATGCGGAATGGCTAAATTCCTGAAAACAAAAAGAGAGAAATTTTAGGATAGAGAATATTGAAATATTGACGAAACATTGCCGAAAAATTGAAAAGAAAGTTTTAAAATAGGTAGAACAAATTTTGTTGAAATAATTGGTCACAAAACAATTTGATCGAACTATGCAGGTTTGATTCTCACCACTAGGTGACATACGTAGGCAACCCTCATCGGGTCCAACCACCGCTTTTAAACAAATAACCAAAAAATGTCGAATTTTAGTTCTCAATAAATCGAACTGATGCTATTTTTAAAAATAGCCGAATGTTCCGAAAGGATGCCGGAAGGCTGTTTTTGCAAAAACGACCACTTTGAAATCATTTCTTTTCCTTTTTAAATAATAGCCTTGAAATTTTCAAATGCAATATGGAAAGGTTAATTCTTTCAAAATAATGAAAAATTGTCTTTGAAAAATATTTTCCTTTTTGAATAAAATCGCCTTTAATAAATGTGCAGGATGAGCACAATATAAAATGAACCCTTTGCACTAATGAACAAAATCCCTTTGGAGTTGCGATTACGGTGGAACGATGTAGGCCAAGAAGGGCAGAGTTGGATCAACAGATATCTAAAAGATCTTACTGGGTTGATGAACATAATACCTCGGGGTGATATTATTCGGGCTCTCATTGCTTGTTGGGATCCTGCACATAATGTGCTTCACTTCTCAGATTTTGAGCTCACCCCGACATTGGGAGAAATTGCTAATTACATCGGGAAGGGCGAGGTTCCCCTAAAAGCTAAATATTCGGTGGCTCCAAGGGCTATTACAGTGCATAGATTCCTCGACTCCTTAAAGATTGCCAGAAATGTTCACAATGAAGACTTGGTTCATAGGTTCTGTAGTATGAGTTTTATATACCGCAGATATGGTCACATTGGGGGATTTTATGATCCAACAAACAAACTCTGCAGCAAAGCGAACCGGGCTAAGTGGGAGGAACATAGGCGTTTCGCCTTTATGGTAGCCTTTTTGGGATTGATCATATTCCCGAGGAAAGATGGAAATATTGACATTAGAGTTGTCGGAATTGTGAGTACTCTCCTTGTACATGACAATAGTACATTATCACCAATGATAGTGGCTGATATCTTCTGTGCCCTCACATCCTGTAAAGCAGGATAGGACTTCTTTGAGGGATGCAATTTACTTCTCCAAATGTGGATGATAGAGCATTTGTGCCGCCACCCTCAGGTCTCAAGCTATGGATCGTCTGAAAAGACTTGTATTGAAGAATTCTATGTGAGAACAAAAGAAGTCAAGATGCCAGAAGGATCAAAAGGTTGGATCACATATTTGCGATCACTGACTGCTAGCCAGATAGATTGGGCATATAGATGGTTGCCCCTCAACGAAGTTATATACATGCCAGCAGAAGGGTCGTATTTTCTGATAATGGGTCTCAAAAGCATCCAACCTTATGCGCCATACCCGGTATTAAGGCAACTCAGAAGATATCAGGTCATACCAAAAAATGGGGACCTCAGCCTGCAAGCAATAGAAATCAGTCCTGATGGGCAATTCTCGGAAGCAAAGATTTGGCAAATTTGGAATGAATGCCAATGCCTGAGAATAGACACTTGTGTGGGAAACCGAGCTTGAGGGGAAGTATCACCAGGGTATGGCGCGTGGTATCACTGAGATATTGAGCATGAGAGACCGATGAAGAGGCCTCACATTCAAGAGTTGGCCGAGCAGTCTAAGGAATAGAAAGATTGGATGGCCAAGGAAAGTGAATATCGAGCTAGAATCAGCTTGTTGGAAAAACAATTCCGAGACCTCAAATTCGAAAGTGGACTACAAGCAGCAGCCAATGAGGGTGAAAAGAAACTGCTGAGAAAAGAATAGGAAATCCTGAAGGCTCAAATTGAAAAGATGAAAACAACAACTGAAACCCCAGTTCGACTTGCCCGAGATGAGAAGCTAATTGAAAATCTACGGCGGAAAGTGAATGACTATAGCTTTGATCTTGATATAGCAGAGAAGGAATTAGTCGGGGTTCAAAAA
>JASVEL010010868.1:0-101339 GCA_032618575.1 Nicotiana noctiflora | reverse complement strand
ATCGCGAACGTGATGAGCAATGGGGTCTGGCAGTGAGCTTAAGTTCATAACATAACACCCGCGACCCCCATACACAAAAACGCCATTTTTGAGCTCCAAGAGAGGATTTTGAAGGGGAAACGCTGGGATATCATCGGGAAATCATCGGGGGTAAGTTTCTTGACCTTAATTCGTTGGTTTATCATGAAGTCCGTGATTATTTCACTGAAAATGGGGGATTAAAGGTGGGTTTGAGCCCTAGGCCAAAATGTTAGAAAATCTCTGATTTGAGTGGTCAAATGGAGTCCGATTTTGGTAAATTTTATATGCCTAGACTCTATTGAGATAAGGAACCCGAAAATATAATTTCGGTGATTTTTTGATAAGTCTACCGAAAGTCGGGTTTTGGCAACTTGTGGATTTTGGTGCATTTTGAGTTATTTTGATTGGGTAATGCCCAATTGGCCTATTTTGATGTGATTCTATTGATTTTTATCAGATACTACACTTGTGGAGGCCGACATTCGTGGAAAGAGGGTTATTGCTTAGCGGTTTTGTACCGGAATTGAGGTAAGTGGCTTGTCTAACTTCGTGTGGGGGATTTTCACCCCTAGGATATTATTGTGATACTTTAAATTCCTTGTACGCGAGGTGACGGGCGTGTACATGCGCTGGTTGTTGAACACTTACTTTACTCAAAATGTTCAATGAGTGATATTCCTGTTTTTAGCTGTTAAATTCGATATTCCTACCCGGTGGTAGTTAGAAAAGCATGATTTGATAGTGTTTAACTGTCTAGTTGCCTAATTGTCTCACTTGAGTTT
This sequence comes from Nicotiana noctiflora, assembly GCA_032618575.1. Taxonomy (NCBI): domain Eukaryota; kingdom Viridiplantae; phylum Streptophyta; class Magnoliopsida; order Solanales; family Solanaceae; genus Nicotiana; species Nicotiana noctiflora. Next base: position 100,536 of record JASVEL010010868.1, on the reverse strand, counting down.
TCTCGGTAATCGCTGGCGCTGTTCATCGGCGAAGTTATCGTTAAGCATATTATACTTTTCTCTGTGTATTCCTTTTTCTTGTATTGAAATGTGGACTACGGGTTCGATACCCGGGATTGAGATTATTGAAATATGGACTACGGGTTCGATTCCCGGGATCCTGAGATTATTGAAATATGGACTACGGGTTCGATTCCCGAGATCCTGAGATTATTGAAATATGGACTACGGGTTCGATTCCCGAGATCCCGAGATTATTGAAATATGGACTACGGGTTCGATTCCCGAGATCCTGAGATTATTGAAATATGGACTACGGGTTCGATTCCCGAGATCCCGAGATTATTGAAATATGGACTACGGGTTCGATTCCCGAGATCCTGAGATTATTGAAATGTGGAATGCGGGTTCGATTCCCGGAGATCCCAGGGCTGTGGGTTCGATTCCCAGAGACCCGGAGTGATATTGTTTGTGGACTGTAGGTTAGATTCCCGGAGATCCCGAGTTATTGAGATATTATTGAGACATGGGATGCGGGTTCGATTCCCGGAGACCCAGAGGTACTGAGAATGGGACTGTGGGTTCAATTCCCACAGGTCCCGGAATTGTTTTATTGATTTGTTTATTTGTTGTTAGCTTAATTGTAGACAGTTGCAGTAATCATCTTATTGTTGTTATTTCGGAAATTATTATCATTTAAACTGTTTATTTTTGTTATCATCATTATATTATTATTTCTCAGTAGGGCCCTGACCTTCCTCGTCACTACTCCATCGAGGTTAGGCTTGGCACTTACTGAGTACCGCCGTGGTGTACTCATGCTACTCTTCTGCACACTTTTGTTGTGCAGATCCAGGTACATCAGAGCAGGCTCGTGCTAGGTGATTTCCGCAGCTTTTCTGGAGACCTCGAGGTATGATCTGCTACGTCCGCAGATCCGGAGGCTTTCCTTCTATTCTAGTAGTACTAGTTGATATTTTTCTTCATTTTGTTGTTAGATACTCTTTACACATAGAGCCACAATTGTATTTTCTATTTTAATCTGTGTTACCGTGGGGTTCCGGATCTTGGTAGTGTTTTATTCATTGACTGACGGATGTATGTGCCAAGCGGCACGGATTACATATCTTTTATGCTATTTTCCGCTGTTTCTTATTTAAGTATTTATAACTTGTATATTCCGCAACGTGTTAGGCTTACCTAGTCGTGGGGACTAGGTGCCATCACGACATGTTCACAATTGGTGAACTAGGGTCGTGACAAGTTGAAGATTCGGGAGCCAGATATCCCGAAGACTACCTTCAGGACCCAGTATGGTCACTATGAGTTCCTCGTGATGTCTTTTGGGCTGACTAATGCCCCAGCAGCCTTTATGCATTTGATGCACAATGTGTTCAGGCCTTATCTTGACTCGTTCGTGATTGTCTTCATTGATGATATTCTAGTATATTCCCGGAGCCGGGAAGAGCACGAGCAGCATTTGAGGATAGTGCTTCAGATTCTGAGGGAGAAGCAGCTTTATGCCAAGTTCTCTAAATGTGAATTCTGGTTGAGTTCGGTGGCATTTTTGGGCCACGTGGTGTCGAGTGATGGTATTCGAGTAGATCCGAGGAAGGTGGAGGCCGTGCAGAGTTGGCCCAGACCCTCCTCCGCTACTGAGATTCGCAGTTTCCTTGGTTTGGCGGGCTATTACCGTCGTTTCGTAGAGGGTTCTCTTCGATTGCAGCACCTATGACTAGATTGACCCAAAAGGGTGCCCCTTTTCAGTGGACAGACGAGTGTGAGGCGAGCTTTCAGAAGCTCAAGACAGCTTTGACTTCGGCCCCTATATTGATGTTGCCTACAGGTTCGGGGTCCTATACCGTATATTGTGATGCCTCACGAGTTGGACTCGGTGCGGTATTGATGCGGGACGGTAGGGTGATTGCCTACGCGTCGAGACAGCTGAAGGTGCATGAGAAGAATTACCATGTTCATGATTTGGAGCTAGCTGCCATTGTTCACGCCTTGAAGATTTGGCATCACTATTTATATGGGGTTCCTTGTGAGATCTACACTGATCACCGGAGCTTGCAGCACTTGCTTAAGCAGAAGGACCTGAATATGCGTCAGAGGAGATGGTTGGAGCTACCGAAGGACTATGATATTACTATTCTCTATCATCCGGGCAAGGCTAATGTGGTTGCCGATGCCTTGAGTCGTCGGGCAGAGAGTTTGGGGAGTTTGGCGTATCTACCAGCTTCGGAGAGGCCTATGGCGATGGATGTTCAGGCTTTAGCCAGGCAGTTTGTTAGATTGGATCTTTCGGAGCCCAGCCGGGTTCTAGCTTGTGTGGTTTCTCGGTCTTCTCTATTTGACCGCATCAGGGAGCGTCAGTTCGACGACCCTTATTTGCTTGTCCTTCAGGATAGAGTTCGGTGTGGTGATGCTCGAGATGTTACCATCGGAGATGATGGAGTTATGAAGATGCAGGGGCGCATCTGTGTGCCCAATGTAGATGATCTTCGAGAGCTGATTCTAGCAGAGGCCCATAGCTCGCAGTATTCCATCCATCCGGGAGCCGCGAAGATGTATCAGGACTTGAAACAGCATTACTGGTGGAGGCGGATGAAGAGGGATATAGTTGATTATGTTTCCAGATGCCTTAACTGCCAGCAGGTGAAGTATGAGCATCAGCGTCCGGGTGGATTGATGCAGCAGATTGAGATTCTCGAGTGGAAATGGGAGTGCATTACCATGGACTTTGTATCTGGACTTCCACGGACGGTTAGGAAGTTTGATTCCATTTGGGTTATTGTGGATCGGCTGACCAAGTCCGCTCATTTTATACCGGTGAGCACTACATATTCATCGGAGCGACCGGCGGAGATCTATATCAGGGAGGTAGTTCGGCTGCATGGTATTCCAGTTTCCATCATTTCAGATAGAGGCACTCAGTTCACTTCACGGTTCTGGAGAGCTGTACAGCAGGAGTTAGGTACTCGGGTGGAGCTGAGCACAGCCTTTCACCCCCAGACTGATGGGCAGTCCGAGCGCACTATTCAGATTTTGGAGGATATGCTTCGTGCGTGCGTGATTGAGTTTGGAGGTTCATGGGATCACTTCTTGCCACTAGCGGAGTTTGCTTATAACAACAGCTACCAGTCTAGTATTCAGTTGGCACCGTATGAGGCCCTATATGGTAGGAGGTGCAGGTCTCCCGTGGGTTGGTTTGAGCCGGGCGAGGCCAGATTGCTAGGTACCGACATGGTTCAGGAGGCTATGGATAAGGTCAAGGTGATTCGGGACAGACTTCGTGCAGCCCAGTCTAGACAGAAGAGTTATGCAGACAAGAAGGTTCGCGATGTGGCTTTTATGGTTGGCGAGCGGTTTCTGCTTCGAGTCTCGCCCATGAAGGGCGTTATGAGGTTTGGGAAGAAAAGAAAGCCGAGTCCTAGATTTATTGGCCCTTTTGAGATTTTGAGGCGTGTTGGGGAGGTTGCTTATGAGTTGGCCTTACCTCCCGGCCTAGCCGGAGTTCACCCCGTATTTCATGTCTCCATGCTCCGGAGATACCATGGTGACCCGTCGCATGTGTTGGATTTCACATCTGTTCAGCTAGACAAGGATCTGTCTTATGTTGAGGAGCCAGTAGCCATTCTAGACAGGCAGGTCAGAAAGCTAAGGTCAAAGAACATCGCTTCGGTAAAAGTTCAGTGGCGGGGCCAGCCGGTCGAGGAGGCGACTTGGGAGACCGAGCAGGATATGCGCAGCTAGTACCCTCATTTTTTCACTACTCCAGGTATGTTTCCTATGCTCGTTCGAGGACGAACGAATCTTTAAGTGTGGGAAGATGTAACGACCCGACCGGTCATTTTAGAAAATTACGCCCCAATCCCCAATTTAACTGTTCCCCTAAGTTCTTTTCTGCTATTGTGGTTTGCCGGGAGAGTCGGTTCTGAAATTTGGAGCATTTTGGGACACTTAGTCCCTAAATGAGAGCTTTAAAGCTAGAAAACGGTTCGTAGCCGGAATAGTGTTAAGACGATCTCGGAACGGAAATCCGATGGTTCCATTAGCTCCGTTGGGTGATTTCGGGGTTAGGAGCGCGTTCGGAATGTATTTTGGAGGTCCGTAGCTCAATTAGGCTTGAAATGCCGAAGGTTGAAATTTTGGCGAAACCGAACGATAGGTGAGATTTTGAACCGGGGGTCGGAATGGAATTCCGACAATTTTTGTAGCTTCGTTAGGTGATTTTAGATATGTTCGCAAATTTTTGGGTCATTTGGACGTCGTTTGGTTGGGTATTGGATCGAATGTTAGTTTTGAAAGTTTTGAAGAAACTTAGGCTTGAATCCGTGTGTAATTGGTGATTTTGATGTTTAGGATGGTGTTTTTATGATTGGAATAAGTTCGTATCGTGTTTCGGAGTATGTTGGTGGTTTTCGTTGGGGTCCCGGGAGCCTCGGGATGAATTCGGACCATCAAGCGGGCATTTGGAACTTGGAAATTTCTGCAGAAAATGCAGCAGCAGTGCAGCAGACGTTAAGCCTACGCGTTCGCGTGGCAATGGCCGCGTTCGCGTAGGCATGGTAGGGCAAAGCATCGCGTTCGCGTCCCGTGGGTCGCGATCGCGTAGAAGGGAAAGAGGAAGCACCGCGTTCGCGTCCCAGGTGTCGCGTACGCGTAGAAGAAAAACGGTCGATTGGAAGGTTGTTCTTCGCGAACGCGTGGGAGTTGTCGCGTTCGCGTTGAGGAAGGGAAATTGTGCTTCGCGGACGCGTGGGGAGCGTCACGTTCGCGATAGGTAAATTTTGCAAGTCATCACGAACGCGTGGGCTACTTCGCGTTCTCGTAGAAGAAGTTGGGCTGTTCATCGCGAACGCGTGAACAGTAACGCGAACGCGATGAGCAATGGGGTCTGGCAGTGAGCTTAAGTTCAGAACATAACACCCGCGACCCCCATACACAAAAACACCATTTTTGAGCTCCAAGAGAGGATTTTGAAGGGGAAACGCTGGGATATCATCGGGAAATCATCGGGGGTAAGTTTCTTGACCTTAATTCGTTGGTTTATCATGAAGTCCGTGATTATTTCACTGAAAATGGGGGATTAAAGGTGGGTTTGAGCCCTAGGCCTAAATGTTAGAAAATCTCTAATTTGAGTGGTCAAATGGAGTCCGATTTTGGTAAATTTTATATGCCTAGACTCGTATTGAGATAAGGAACCCGAAAATATAATTTTCGTGATTTATCGATAAGTCTACCGAAAGTCGGGTTTTGGAAACTTGTGGATTTTGGTGCATTTTGAGTTATTTTGATTGGGTAATACCCAATTGGCCTATTTTGATGTGATTCTATTGATTTTTATCAGATACTACACTTGTGGAGGCCGACATTCGTGGCAAGAGGGTTATTGCTTAGCGGTTTTGTACCGAAATTGAGGTAAGTGGCTTGTCTAACTTCGTGTGGGGGATTTTCACCCCTAGGATATTATTGTGATACTTTAAATGCCTTGTACGTGAGGTAACGGGCGTGTACATGCGTTGGTTGTTGAACACATACTTTACTCGAAATGTTCAATGAGTGATATTCCTGTTTTTAGCTGTTAAATTCGACATTCCTACCCGGTGGTAGTTAGAAAAGCATGATTAGATAGTGTTTAACTGTCTAGTTGCCTAATTGTCTCACTTGAGTTTTCTCGGTAATCGCTGGCGCTGTCTATCGGCGAAGTTATAGCTAAGCATATTATACTTTTCTCTGTGTATTACTTTTTCTTGTATTGAAATGTGGACTACGGGTTTGATTCACGGGATCCTGAGATTATTGAAATATGGACTACGGGTTCGATTCCCGGGATCCTGAGATTATTGAAATATGGACTACGGGTTCGATTCCCGAGATCTTGAGATTATTGAAATATGGACTACGGGTTCGATTCCCGAGATCTTGAGATTATTGAAATGTGGACTACGGGTTCAATTCCCGAGATCCTGAGATTATTGAAATATGGACTACGGGTTCGATTCCCGAGATCCTGAGATTATTGAAATATGGACTACGGGTTCGATTCCCGAGATCCTGAGATTATTGAAATGTAGACTACGGGTTCGATTCCCGAGATCCTGAGATTATTGAAATGAGGACTACGGGTTCGATTCCCGAGATCCCGACTTATTGGTAGGGACTGCGGGTTCGATTCCCGGAGATCCTGAGTTATTGAGATATTATTGAGACATGGGCTGCGGGTTCGATTCCCGGAGACCCAGAGGTACTTAGAATGGGACTGTGGGTTCAATTCCTACAGGTCCTGGAATTGTTTTATTGAGTTGGTTATTTGTTGTTAGCTTAATTGTAGACAGTTGCAGTAATCATCTTATTGTTGTTATTTCGGAAATTATTATCATTTAAACTATTTATTTTTGTTATCATCATTATATTATTGTTTCTCAGTAGGGCCCTGACCTTCCTCGTCACTACTCCATCGAGGTTAGGCTTGGCACTTACTGAGTACCGCCGTGGTGTACTCATGCTACTCTTCTGCACACTTTTGTTGTGCAGATCCAGGTACATCAGAGCAGGCTCGTGCTAGGTGATTCCGCAGCTTTCTGGGAGACCTCGAGGTATGATCTGCTACGTCCGCAGATCCGGAGGCTTTCCTTCTATTCTAGTAGTACTAGTTGATATTTTTCTTCATGTCGTTGTTAGATACTCTTTACACATAGAGACACAGTTGTATTTTCTCTTTTAGTCTGTGTTACTGTGGGGTTCCGGATCTTGGTAGTGTTTTATTCATTGTGCGACGGATGTATGTGCCAAGCGGCACGGATTACATATCTTTTATGCTATTTTTCCGCTGTTTCTTATTTAAGTATTTATAACTTGTATATTCCGCAACGTGTTAGGCTTACCTAGTCGTGGGGACTGGGTGCCATCACGATATATTCACAATTGGTGAACTAGGGTCGTGACATTACCACACGAGACCCAAGCATAAGACCACACTTTCTAAGACCTATAAGCTACTGAATCCTCTCTCAAATATTCCCAAAAACGCCACATACTAAAATACTTTACTCTGAAGAACTTCCTGCAAATCTAAATCCGTTGATTTCACTTTCTAGATACTGATACATAGAATCACATAATTAACATAAAAATACCACAAGTCTTGACCTCTTCCAATGAAAACTGTGTTTCTAACCACAACTATAACTTTAAAATACCCAATTGTTTCCTATAGAATTTTTGACATATTAGAGCCATTATCGAGAGTCATTCACTCTCCTTCAAACTGCCATTACCTGATCACACGAACAAAACCACATGTGCCTCATTAGAACTCTAACACCATAGTGTCTGACCTCATCCCAATGCAAACAAACATCTTCTTGCTCCATGCACCGAGCATTCTTTACCAACCACAGCTTAAGACATCCTGTGATTCTCACACATGTATAAAACACCATATAACCTTTGTCAAAATTTTCTTTCACTTGTGCTATTCTCGGCTCAATTTCCGCGACCAGAACTGATTCGCTAGCATGCCTCAAAACGGAACCTACATAGCACATAACCGTGTAATTAGCTAATCAACAGCAACCTCCCCAACTCGGCTAGAAGCCATAGATCAAAACATACAATAACTCATAACGCATATACTCCATACAACCTTAATACCATAGTGAGATTAAACTCAATCCTTCCTAAGCTTGTGGAAACACAATTCATCTAGAATTTTGACTCTTCTGCAAATCTCGCATTCACTCACACCACAGTTAAACCCACTCTCTAGGCGATCCAATTTAGATTTCAACACATTTACTTCACTTGTAAATAAGAGCTTCTAATACATAACATAAGGTTCACACTATTTTAGAACTCTTCGCATGAGATAATCCACATGTTTCGCCTAAATTTAACATTTTTGCATACCTTCCACCGTCGTACACATTACACAGTCAATTAATCTTCTTGGGTCTGAAACCATACCGCCACAAGAAATACACTTCACTCCCCAACTAAGAGACACAAAATGATTCATCACGCGGCCATAATTCGGGATACACATCCAATCACAATAAGAATCGAACACTTAACAGTACATTATTATCCAGCAGACTTCTTCATCATTACCAAGTCATATAGATACATCTTGCAGTACTAACATACTCATCACATGTATATCCAACCGCCATTCCCGCCAATAGGAACAATACCAAACATATAAGTTCAAAACACTTGCTCACACAATCAATACCTTGGTGCTCAAGCCATAGGAAAAGATTCGGCCTCAAGTCCACCAGACTGGCCTAATACATACTCACGGAGATTACATCTCCCCCTTAATTAGGGACTCACAAGCCATCAAGGCACATTGGATACTGAGCGCTCATGCGCGTGTACAAACACGTGGCAGGGGTTTCGAGAGTTTCTCTTCAAACTGAATCAAGGATAAATGATATGAATTCAAGAGTATGACGTTTTCCTAAAGGTTTTGTAGCCTCTCAAGGATAAATACAAACGTCTTCGTACTGATCGGTGACTCTACTAAACCTGCTCATGACTAGTGAGACCTAATAACCTAGGCTCTGATACCAACTTGTCACAACCCAAACCCCACACTGATTGTGATGGTGCCTCTTGTGAAGACAAGGCCAACCAACTAACCCAACTCGTCTTTTTCAAAAATAGTTAAGCATAAATGAACAGCAAAAATATGACTTAATGATATTTTTTAACAAAATTACAACCCAACACACCCCTAATCGAGGTGTCACAAGTCACGAGCATCAATAAGAATATCATTCCAATTTACAAGTCTGAAAATACACAAATAGTACTGATAAAACAAAGGAAGAACATGCGGTACTGCGAACGCTGGCTGTCACCTCGCTAATCTCCATTAACTTAGTCACTGATCAGCTCAAAACCCTCTACCGGGTGAACAAATACCTTCATCTGCACACGAGGTGTAGGGAGTAAAGTGAATAATCCAACTCAGTAAGTAAAAGAAGTAACAAATAAGTAAGCAGTAAGCAATCACGTAAAGAAAACCATCATGCTGTATAAAAGTAGGGTACAATCCTTTGAGAAAAATAGTAAAGCTGTGAAATCTTGGAAATAATCTTGGCTCATTTTAAATCTCTTTTGAAAATGATCTTTTCAATAGTTACGAAAATGATTTCAAAACAATTAGTAAAAAATCCGCCCCTCAGGCACAAACACCACAGTATCACAGGTAAAAAGGCAAATAAATATGCACGATGCACGCATAAAAGTTTGCCCCTCGCGCAATATCTTAAAACAGTACTAGCCCCTCGGGCTCACTCTTAGAAAGGCTCTCAGCCACTCGGGCTCTCTTTCTCAGATCACTATTAGAACAATATCATATAGTAACCATTGCAGCCTGCAGCCCGATCCACATATCGCAGCGATGTGCAGCCCGATCCATATCTCAGAGTGGTTTGCAGCCCGATCCATATGGGTACCCGTGCTCACTGTAGGGGTGACTCCGGAGGAGTGCCTACAACCCAAGCACTATATCATTGTGGCGTGCATCCCGATCTATATAAGTATCGGTGTGGTGTGTAGTCCGATCCATAATAAAAAACCATCACATCCAGGCCCTCGACCTTATATTACTCAGTGTATCCTCACATCTGGCCCTCGGCCACACTCAGCCAGAATATCATCAAAAGCCCCTCGAGCATTAGTAAAACAACAGTTCTTAGCCAAATTATCATTTAAGACTCAAATTTGAGTAAAAGTGGTTGAGTTGTAAAGTAATGGAGAAACAATATGATTGAGTTCAAGTAATAAGTCGAAAAGGTGATAAAAATCCCCGAAGGATTCAAAAAGTTGGCACAAAGACAAAATATGGCAATCAACCCAAATCACGATGATAACAAATAAATTTCAGTCAAATACATAGTAAATTCATCAATCGGGATGGACCAAGTCATAATCCCTAATGGTGCTCTTCCCCAAGCCCACTCTACGACGTGCAAGTCACCTCAATATAGCACTATGATGTGCGATCCGGGGTTTCAAACCCTCAGGATATCATTTACAATCATTATTCACCTCGAACCAGTGAAATCTCTAGCTTGCTATGCCTTTGTTTCTCAAATCGGCCTCTTCGCGCGCCGAATCTGATCAGAACCACAACGAATACGTCACAATAGGCTAAGGGAACATAACCCAATAAAAAATGATCAAAAAACATCAAAAATCACGAAATTACAAAACCCGAGCCCTGGCCCACTTCTCAAAAATCTTAAATTTTCACATCAATATATTCCTTGTCTCCTCACGAGTTCATAAATACCAAGAACTCTCAAATCCGAGCTCAACTGAAAAAAATTTCAAAATCTCAAGCCCTAGTTCTTCAATTTTAGGCTTAATTTACATAAATTGGTAGGACAATTTCACAATATAATCATGTTTAAATTTAAAAAATCTTACCTCCAATAAATTCCAGTCGAAACCCTCTTCGATTCCCATCCAAAAGCTCTCAATAATGCCCAACAATGGTGGAAATTAACATGGACATACGGAGGAAATGTTTTAAAACACTTCTGCCCAGCTCTGTTTTCCTTCTATGCGATCGTAGCCTCACGCTCACGATCGCGAAGAGTAAATATTTCCAAGACCTCAAATGCACTATGCAAACATAACATGCCATATGCGAACACGATGAGTAGTTTCCCATAACTATGCGAACGTGTCTGCCTTGATGCGAACGCAGAGAACAAATCAGCTGGGTCCCTAAACCTTATACGCGAACGCGAAAGTACCACCGCGATCGCGAAGCTTCCATTTCGAAAACTACACAAACGCGACCCTGAAGCTGCGAACGCGAAGACCAAATCTTTGGCCACCCGAATTTTCTCTACGGGAACCTGGGTGACCTCCCGCGATTGTGAAACATTAAATACCTGCAACAGCTGAGATGAAAATCTGCAATATCTCAAAGTTCAAAACTTCCCGTTTGGCCATCCGAAATTACCCCGAGTCCTCCAGGACCTGAACCAAAAGTGCCAACACATCCTAACGCATCGCCCAAACTCGTTCCAATCATCAAAACACATCAAACAACACTAACATCATCAATTCTCATCAAATTCAAACCCAAGTTCTCCCAAAACTTTTGAAACACGCATTCGATCAAAAACCCGACCAAAACACCTTTGAATGACCTAACCGTTTGCACACATATCCAAGAGCACCTAAGGAAGCTACAATAACTCTTGGAATTAAATTATTATCCTCAAATCAAAATCTCACGTATCAACCAAAATACTAACTTCGCCAATTCAAGCCTAATTCTACACCGGGCTTCCAAAATCCTTTTTGATCACACTTCTATGCCATAAATCATCCCTGAAGCTAACCGAATCATCATAATCCACATCCGAGCCCTCTAACTCACAGGTCAACATCCGATTGACTTTTCCAAAACAAGTCTTCTTTAAAGAGAGTAAGTGTCACATTTTCTTCAAAAAATCAACCCAATTCAACTTGTTCACACAAGACAATGATAATGAAGAATTAAGAAGCCGAAAATGGGGAAACGGATCGGTTCTCATGAGATAACGGGTCGGGTCATCACAGATCCATGACTCTTACGAACCTAGAGATCTGATAAGAATTTGTTAAGACCCTAGTTCGCCCTTCGTGAACAATTATGATAACATATAGTCCCTAAACTAGGTAAGACTAACAATGCAGAAATAATCCATATTTGTGAAATTAAATAAACAAAAGTCAAAATAACTAAATGGGACAATATTTAAATGTCGATTAGCTTCTATACACAACTTCTCAATTCCGATACACTATCCCAAAAACCAGAAACTTACGGATCCACAAGCTAAGAAAACACTACCTAGCTCTAATCTCTAGAATGTCTAACAAGAACAGAAAGTACAAAGGCTAAATACTGAATGCAGGAACAGAAAGAGACTCCTCGGTCTATGGACGCAGCAGATATACCTCGAAGTCCCGTAGAATTTACTCAATTCAAGAATGATAAGCGTTGGTGTGAGCACGTGATTTTTTCCCTAAGCAAACAAATTCCAATATAAAAATAAAAATAAGATTTTTTATATGCAATTGTGTGTTTTAATTGAAATACTTGTGTGTTTTTTTTAAAATAAGTTTAAAATTAAAATTATAAAGAAATTAATTAGAAAATGTGACAAAAATATGGAAAATTAGAAAAAATCATCAAAAATACAAAAAAATACCGGAAAAACAAAAGAAAATGGCAAAAATACCAGAAAAATCAGGAAAAATAGGGAAATAAAAGAAATATAATAATTGAAAATAAATATAAAAAGAGAAAATGAAATACAAAACAAAAATACCAAGAAAATAATTAAAATACAATAAATTGGGCTGAAAAATGAAATACATGCCCAAACGTGTAATAACCCAAGGGAATGGCCGTCTGCCTAAGCTTAAAACCATACGACGTCTTATAGGAAATTAATCTTGACCGTCCAATGGAATGATCAGACGGATGTGTTTGAAGGCTTGGTAGGAATTAAAACGACGCAGTATAATGAATTGATCTTGGCCGTCCATGTTTTAACATCTAACGGGCACAAGGAGGCCTCTCATTTCATGGAACGACACAGTTTTAAGAGAAGTAATCCTGGCCATTGATCTCTGTTGATCCAAAGGCCAGGATCTCACGAGACTAAGGGGATATATAAGTCCTCATCTCCCATTCAAAATCAATACATACACATACACACAATACAGACTCAAATCCTAGCCGCCTTTTTCATCTTCGACTCTCATGGAGACTGGCCGGACAGGCCTGAAACCATGGCCGTCTCCGGCTCAAACAACCATCAAACGCCTTATCCCTTATTCCCACATACCACAACCACCATGAAAACCCAGAAAAACCAAAAGCCCATTCTTTCTTGAAAGTCCGGTCACCGGAACCCTATGCGGCGACCTCAAACCTATGAACCAGGCTCCGAGTTTTACACCACATGACCACCTCAAAGAGGCCTTTCACCTCATCTATGTGGCTATCCTCGAATCAAGCCGGAAATGTTCGAATAAAGCAAAGAAGCTCACCGGAACCCTACTCCAATACCTCTCAAACAACACCCAGACCACCCTCTTACCTACCAAAACTCCAAAATAAGCCCCATCAGAAAGAATTAATAATTAGAAGACTTCAAGTCTTCAAGAACTTCTGAATCTTGAAAATAATGAAAGAAAAAGAGAGAAGAAATAAAGAAGAAGGAAAGAAAGAAAAGAAAGAAAGAAAAAGAAAGAAAAGAGATCCTGAAAGCTATGTTTTCCTTACCCTTCTTCTTTTGTGCCTATTTTCCTTCTGTAAATGCTCTTGATGATTCTTATTAGCATGTGTTAATTGCATGCTTAAGATCTATTCTATTTCTTTACACATGCCTAGTCTGTTTTAGTAATTTTAGGGTTTAAATAATTTTACACATGAACCATGGTTAAATATGCTTCTTTATGTGTTCTGTTCATCATGCCTTGTCTGAAATTATGCTTTGATTGATTGGGATTCAACCATTATCAAAAACTTCTCTCTGAGTTCTAGTTGATTGGAAATTGATTTTACGATTAAGGCTATGTGCAATATAACATAAATTGGCTATATTTGTAATCTGGTTCATCTGTTAGACCATTCTGAATCCTATAATGCATTTATGATTTGGTTATAGTTGTAAAGATCTAGGGTTAGTTTCTGAAAGTTAAAGTAGAAATGGCTATTTTTTAAATGATTAGAATTGTTTGTTAAAGTGGCTATTCATGAAATGTTATGAATTGGTTATGTTGTTAGTTGGTTAGTTATGCAACTTATCTCTGATTAGTTAATAAAGAGGTTACATTTTAAATAAGAGTAAGGTTTGTTAAAAATGGTTAAAATTGGAAGGGATTTGGGTTTAAATCTGGTTAAGTTTTTAATTAGTTATAGGACAATGGCTATTAATTAAATAGGTACTTAACCTAGTCTGCCCAGACCTTAGTAGGCTGGGCAAATAAAGAACAACAATAGGGGTATAATAGGAACCATAAATGGCATTATTAATGATTTTGTACAGCCTATAGGGATAGAAAAAACTTTACTACCTAGTATTCTTGTAATTAACTACAAAATAAAGGATAGAATAGGCATAATAAAAAGGCAGTATTGCAATAACACTTAGCAAGTGAGGGCTGCTTAGTAAAATACCCCTAATAGAACATACAAGAACTACCTAGAACTTTCGAGCAAGGGCTGAAGGCATTTCGACACCTAATTCAGGGGATTAAATTGTAATTCATTGAAAAACAAAGGGGAGGGGATTAGAAATAAGTTATTTGAATTTACCCTCAAATTTCACCTAAAACCAGTCTATAAATAGACTGTAAATTAGCCTAAAAAAGGGTTGGATTTTAGAAATTCAGAGGCTAGACTTTAGAAATTCAGAGGTTGAACATTAAGGGGTTGATCTCGGTTGGTCTAGATTTTTAAATTAAGAAAAAGTGATTCTAAGCTTTAGATACTGAAAATTCTAGCTAATTTCAACTTTACTGAAATCTGGAGTTCTATTAGAGTCTATTGTTCTTCAACTTTGCTGGATTCTATTTGAGCTCTTCAATTCCACTTGTTGATTTGCTGAACTGCTGAATTTTGGGATTCTATTTTGCTGCTATACCTGCTGCTTTGTCTGCTACTCTACTACTGCTCTATTGCTGCTATTGCTGACGATTCTTCATCCGACCTAGACTCATAAGATTATTTTGGTGAATCAGGTATAATCTCTTTTCTGGAAATGTAATTACAAGTTGATTGAAGTAATGAATGTCTCATGAGCTGTTTTGGATGAATTATGTTACTATTTTTCTTTTAGATTTATAATTATCATGCCTTAGATTTCCCGTAATTCATTAGGATGTTTGTAATAATTAACACTTGTATGCAGTCGAAACAAAAATAAGTAGATAGTGTAGTAGTAGTAATAGTATATAAATAAACACAATTATCATTAGTCTTAGGTTGAAAACAGGCTAACATATGAATCTAATTCGCCTACTGAAACTGGTATAACATATGAAATGGTAATCAACTAACCTCGTTAATTAGAATCAGATAATTAGTCTGTAAAAGGAAGTGAGTATGTGATTTAAAGATGTTTTGTCCTCACACTCGTTTAACAATAACTTACAATAATATAAGGTAGAATCCGGTAATTAATAATAGTTCAAGCCTGCTCTATTAGTATAGTCATCACTGTTAAAGTAATTGAAACATAAATATTATTACTTAAGTCCTATTATTGTTTAACTAGTAATTAGAGTCCACAATTAGCATTGATAAATATGTGTTCCAGAACTTTATGAAATGCAAAATGACTTTTGTTGATCTATTCTGTTGTCTAATGAATGTCTATTTAATTGGTACGAAATTTCAATTCTATTCTATATTCTTTCCGTTTGTTCTGGGCCTAATTGAAAACACGGGCCCAGACTTAATTGAATATACTTCCGGGTCTCTGAATAATGATACATGTATATACTGGGTTTCAGAAGCCCAGTTATGTGTATTAGACTGTTAATACAATCTACAAGTCAAGGCCTGGAAATGTATAGTTGGCCTGGACGTAATAACATCAAATTCAAAAAATACCAAAACTGTAATAGTATTAGGAGAAAAAACAAAAATAGCAAATACAATATTTGATAGGTTTGGACTTATAAAATAACGGGATGAGCCTCGTAAAAAAATTAAAATATGCGGGGCCCCCATTTGAACTTTAATAAGAGTGTTATATTGGGGAAGACCGTTTAGCGAATTTCACTGTCTTTCCTAAAGATAATAAGATATAGACGTTATAGGCACGATTAAAAATATACATTCCTAAATACGAGTGCACATTTATGTGACTCAAATCTCAAATCCCGGTGAAGCTGAGGCGTATTAAAGTCACAGGCGTACTAGTTGCGGTGTGACTCGAAATGCATTTTTGCAACGTCGCAAGTCGTTAAAAAATCAAAACGGGACATTCACATTCTGTAAAAGCATATAAAGAAATTCAAATAAGACAAGAACAACCATTGAGCGACCGTGCTAAAACCACATAATTCGGGAGTGCCTAACACCTTCTCCCAGGTTAACAAAATTCCTTATCCGGATTTCTAGTTTCGCGGGCTGTTAAAACAGAGTCAATTTCCTCCAATTCTGGATTAAACCGATAACTTGGGACACCATTATCTTCCCAAGTGGCAACTCTGAAATCCAAATAAATCCTGTTCTAATTGTCCTTAAAGTGGAAAAATTCCTTCTCGATTAAATTAGTAATTAACGGGGTATACCTTATTCTTCAAAAAAAAGGTAGTAAAAAGGGAGGCGTGACAGCTCTGGCGACTCTGCTGGGGATAACCAACCTAGAACTTCGGTTCAGAGTTTAAGAATTTGAGCTCGATTAAATTGTCGTCCTTAATATTACTTGATTTCGTTATATGCTTTGATCAATGTGCTACATGTTTACCGCTTTGATATTACGTGAGCTATATATATAAAATTATGCCGAAAACCCTTCTCTACTCACCTCCGGGGATGTGCTTACTGGTTGAGACTCCCCTTTCTGTTAGTGTCATACCTAAATAAGAAAAGAGGCTGGATAAGTTACAAAGACGGACAACCCCGCGGGTCCCCGGTACGTAGCCCCCCTCGATCCGAGTTGTCCACTCGGGTACACGGTCTAGCACCATGAAAACATCAAGATATTGAGCCTAGATTTAGGACGATTATTTGCATCTTATATGACTTAGAGGACTCAACACAGGGGTTGGGTCCGTCTAGGACAGGTGACCCGGTAATCAAAGACCGAGCATATTATATGTTGCATTTATTTGTCCTGGATTATTATGCGGACCAGCTAAATTCCTGAAAACAAAAAGAATTCTTTTTTAGAATATTGACGAAATGCTGTCGAAAATTTGAAAAGAAAGTTTGAAAAAATAGGTGGAATAATTTTGGCTGAAATAATTGGTCACAAAACAATCTGACCGAACTACGCAGGTTTGATTCTCGCCATGAGGTGAGATACGTAGGCAACCCTTTACGGGTCCAACCACCCCTTTTGAAAATGACAAAAAAATGTCGATTTTTAGTTTTCAATAAATTAAAGTGATGTTGTTTTTGAAAATAGCCGAATGTTCCGAAAGGACGCCGGAAGGTTGTTTTTGCAAAAATGGCCACTTTGAAGTCATGTCTTTTCCTTTTAATATAATAGCCTTGAAATTTTCAAATGAAATATGGAAAGGCTAATTCTTTCAAAATAATAAAAATTGTCTTTGAAAAATATTTTCCTTTTTGAATAAAATAGCCTTTAATAAATGTGTAGGATGAGCACAATACAAAATGAACCCTTTGCACCAATGAACAAAATTCCTTCGGAGTTACGATTATGGTGGAACGATCTAGGCCAAGAGGGACAGGTTTGGGTGAACAAATATCTGAAAGATCTTACTGGGTTGATGGACATAATACCTCGGGGTGATATTATTCGGGCTCTCGTTGCTTGTTGGGATCCTGCACATAATGTGCTACACTTCTCAGATTTTGAGCTCACTCCAACATTAGAAGAAATTGCTTATTACATTGGGAAAGGCAAGGATCCCCTAAAGGACAAATATCCGGTGGCTCCGAGGGAAATTATAGTGCACAGATTCCTCGATTCCCTAAAGATCGCCAGAAGCATTTACAATGAAGACTTGGCTAACGGGTTTTGTACTATCAGTTTCATCTACCGCAGATATGGTCATATTGTGGGATTTAACGACCCAACGAACAAACTCTGCAGTAAATCTAACCAAGTCAAGTGGGAGGAACATAGGCGATTCGCCTTTATGGTGGCATTTTTGGGATTGATTATATTCCCGAGGAAAGATGGAAATATTGATATAAGAGTCACCAGGATTGCCAATACTCTCCTTGTGAAAGACACTAGCACACTGGCACCGATGATAGTAGCTGATATCTTTCGTGCCCTCACATCCTGTAAAGTAGGGCATGACATCTTCGAGGGATGCAATCTACTTCTCCAGATGTGGATGATTGAACATATGTGCCGTCACCCTCAGTTCTCGAGTTATGGATCTTCTGAAAAGACATGCATTGAATAGTTTTATATGAGAACAAAAGAAGTTAAGTTGCCAAAAGGATCAAAAGGTTGGATCACTGTAAGGCCCCGTAAAATTTTTGTGCATAAAACATAGTAGCTATAGTGTCATAGTCCGAATAATGTGTTAGGAATGCGTAGAATTCTTCGCGGCGAGCTTGCTCGCCGCGGTTCGGACCCTTGGTAGTGATTTAAGTTTCAAAAATGTAGAGAATTAATTTTTCCGAAAAGTGTCAAATATGCGGTCAAGAATGCGACCGCAAACCTGATATGCGGACCGCATCCTTGCCGCAAAACATTCCAGAAAGTCTCCCAAATATCATGTTGAAAATGCGGTCGATATGCGATCGCATAGTGAATCTGCGGTGCACTTTGTGACCACAGATCAAGAATGCTGACCGCATATCGGTCGCATCCTGTAACAAAACTCATTTTGAGGCCATTCTGCGGTCACTATGCGGACCGCATGTTGATTCTGCGGTCGCAAAGTGCACCGCAGATCCGGCCCAGATTTTTGTGACATTTTGACCCGATCTCTTCTTTAATATAACACCTTTCTTCTTCATTTTATCATATCATCTTACCAAAATTAGAGAGAGAAGAGAGGGTTTTTAGAGAGAGAAATCTTTCATCTTCAAAGATTGTTCCAACCATCTTAGTTCAAAGGATTCTAGGGCAAAGATTCAGCTTCCCCAAATCTTTTCAAGGTAAAAACCCTAACTATTTTCTTTGATTTTCAGCTTTAAATTGGGTAAAGAGAGGTTTGCATATAATAGCTTTTGAAAATAGAATTTTAAAACTCATGCATGATTATTGAACTTGATTTCTAGTAAAAAGAAGTGAGTAGAAGTAAGAGTCTTCAAGAACAAGGTTTGCAAGAGTAGGATATCTTGGGTAATCATAAAGTAGGAAGAAAACTCATCACCAGGTATGTATGGCTAATTTTGATTCTTGTGAAATCGCCTACATGTGTGAAACTTGTTTGGTTCGTGTTAATTTGACAAATTGTGTGAAATTCTTGATATTGTTGTTGGATATTTCAAAGTTGTTGTTGAAATACGAGTGATGTAATATGGAATATGAACCGAAAGGTAAATGAGAGTTGAATTTGGTAAAGAATAATGAATAATAGTTATGATGGCCTATATGGCACCTTGTGGAAAACAAACGAAACGCTTGAGAATTTGTTTATTGTGGAAAGGGATGAAACACCTGAATTGTGGAAATATTGTAACATGGTTGTGATATTGATTTGAAAAATAATTGAGAACATGAAACAATGTGCAAGTTGCTTATTTGAACTTGTTGAAATTGTGTGTAGTACCTTATCTGCTGTTTGAAATTGTTGTGTTTTAAACTGTAAGGCGGGGTCGTGTTGCGCGCCGCAACGTGAGGAAATAAGGTGTGGGTTGGGGTGATAATGGTGGCCGAGGTAATAAGGGTGGTCAGGGGCAATAAGGATGGAAAGCGATCGAAATCGCTGTTGAAAATTGATACAAAAATGAATAAATGTGAAATTGTGAAAGGAGACAGCAGGAGAGTTTGCAACCTGTGGGGCACTGATTGCTCCTTTGTTTGACTACTTGTGCTTTACGTGATTGATTGGTTATTGTTAAATTGGTTGATCGTAGAAAGTGCTTTGTGTTGAGAATTATTTGAAATGAGGAAAATGTGGAAACATGGTTGGTTGGCTTAATTAATTGTTGATGTAATTCAATGGCTTGAGTTTACTTGGGACAAAGTTTGTCCATACATGCCAGTACAATTCAAGTGTATTGACGTCCCTTTTGCCGGGGACGCTACATTCGTGTTATGATTGTAGGTGGATCAGTAGCAGGCACTTCAGCTCATCGGCAGTAGTATCCTTCTCCTTCCACTGCCCGTTTTGGTGAGCCCCTTTCTTCCTTGGGGCCCTGTGTGGTTCATGCCACTTCTGTTTAGATTTCATTTTGGTTTTGTAAGGTATAGCCGGAGCCTTGTTACCGGCAAGTATTGTATTTCCCTTTTTGTATCCTAGAGGCTCGATAGACATGTAAACTGTGGGATTGTGGCCTATGTATATGTATGTTATGTCGGGCGTTGTAAAAACTGCAACTTGTTAATGAATCACTCGTATGGTTTTATTTGTTTAATGTGAAATCATTCATGGTTAGAAAGATATTTGGTTAATGAGAAACAATCAACACAGGGGTAACGCGTGGGAATGAAAGGCACCCAGGTCCGCTTGACTGGGGCAACCCGGTCAGGCGCCGGTCATGTCCCTCGATTTGGGGCGTGACAAACTTGGTATCAGAGCCTAAGGTTTTAAAGTGTCCTAGGATGTCTCGGAGCCGTGTCTAGTAGTGCCCTTCTTATAGGTGTGTTGTCGACCACATCATATAAGTAGGGGGCTACACGGGCTTTTAGGAATTTACCTATTTCTTTGTTAATCTATATCGTGCGGTAAAGTGCAATGTGGAAATATCTGTGTCTAATTCGCGCCTTGTTCCAAAATTTTCAGAATATGGCACCAAAGAAGAAGGCTAGACTCGGCCTTAGGGCCAATGCCGGCCCAAGTGCAGCTGTTAATCATGTACCCGATGCCGTGGGAGAGAATGACCCACCAATCCCGAATTTGCCTGACCCATCTGTTCAAAACCCAAGTGTCCCTATTCCAGCTGCGGCAGAGGATGCCACCATTCCTCCTGCCGGTGTTCCTGACTCAGATACAGTTCCCGCTTCGGGCTCTGGTATCTCTAATGAAGATCTTAGGGGAGCCATTCATATGTTAACACGGTTAGTGGCCGCCCAGGCCCAGAGATCCCATGATGCCCCTGCATCCTCCAGCGGACAGGGAGATTCCTTTGGCTCCAGAGTCCACCAGTTCTTGCGGTTGGCCCCTCCGGAATTTTCAGGTACCGATCCAGAGGCTGATCCACAGGAATTCCTTGATGAGATATACAAGACCCTCCGGAGTGATGAAGGCTACAGATATAGAGGGGGTAGAGTTGGCCTCTTACAGGCTGAACGGAGCGGCACGTTCATGGTTCGAAATGTGGGAGGATTCCCGTGAGGAAGGGAGCCCTCCGGCCAGATGGAATGAGTTTGTGGATGCATTCATAGACCACTTCTTACCTGCTGAGGCAATGGCAGCCCGTGCCACTGAGTTCGAGGTTCTCAAACAGGGCGGTATGAGTGTTTGGGAGTATCACATGGAGTTCGTAAGGTTGTCCAAGTACGCTCCTCATTTAGTGTCGACCATGGATGCCCGAGTTCGACGGTTTGTTCAGGGCCTTAGCCCTTTGGTAGTGAATGAGGCCGCCACAGCAGCTTTGCACTCAGATATGAACTATGGGAGGATCGTGGGGTTTGCTCAGGCCACAGAGGCCAGGAAATTGAAGATTCGTGCAGAAAGAGAAAGTAGCAGCAGGGCCCGGTCAATGGGTCATTCAGGGAGATCACTTCCAGGGAGAGGGTCATCAGGGCCATCCCAGTCATATGCTCAGTCCTCCGCGAGTGCACCGCCATCTGTGCACAGTCATCAGCAGGGCAGTCATTCGAGACCCGGTTCAGATAGCAGGAGGTCTCGTCAGTCTGGTCGTCCTGGGGTGAGGTCCCAGCAGCAGGGGAGACCTACATGCCCCAAGTGTGGGAGATTTCATACAGAGACTTGCTACCTTGACCTTCCAGTGTGCTTTGGGTGTGGGGTGAGAGGTCACATTCAGCGAGACTGTCGTGCACCCCGTCAGGGTATAGGTAGGGGATCTGCTCAGTCATCCGGTTCTTCAGCTGCTACGTCATCAACGCGTACTCCAGCATCAGCAGGGCGTGGTGCAGCTAGGGGCGGAGCTCATGGTAGGGGTGGACCCAGCCGATTCTATGCATTGAGTGGCCGCCAAAATGCCGAGGCTTCTCCAGATGTTGTTACAGGTATCCTGTCTGTTCAGACTATTAATTGCTATGCCCTTATTGATCCAGGGTCCTCCTTGTCTTATGTTACTCCATTCATTGCTTCAAATTTTGGGATAGAACCCGAACAGCTCCATGAGCCGTTCTTTGTGTCGACTCTGATTGGTGATTCTATTACAGCCTCACGAGTCTATAGGAATTGTGTTGTTACGGTGGGTGGTCGTGATACCACAACCGATCTTATTGAGCTTGGGATGGTAGATTTTGATGTAATTATGGGGATGGATTGGCTCTATTCATGCTTTGCCAAACTTGACTGTCGAACGAGAGTTATGAGGCTCGAGTTCCCTAACGAGCCAGTTATTGAATGGAGAGGAAATGGTGTAGTGCCAAGGGGTAGGTTTATTTCCTACCTTAAGGCTTCGAAGATGATTAAGAAAGGGTGTATCTATCACCTGGTTCGGGTAACGGACACCACCTCGGAGGTGCCTACCCTCGAGTCCGTGCCAATTGTGAATGAATTTCCTGAAGTGTTTCCAGATGAGCTTCCAGGCATCCCGCCGGATAGGGAGATTGATTTCGGAATTGATGTATTGCTAGATACTCAGCCAATATCCATTCCACCTTACAGAATGGCGCCAGCAGAGTTAAGGGAGTTAAAGGAGCAGCTGAGGGATTTATTAGAGAAAGGGTTCATACGACCGAGTGTGTCACCGTGGGGTGCTCCGGTTCTCTTTGTCAGAAAGAAGGATGGGTCACTTCGAATGTGTATTGATTATCGGCAGCTCAACAAAGTCACCATCAAGAATAAATATCCTTTGCCTCGAGTGGATGATCCGTTTGACCAATTGCAGGGAGCGAAGTTCTTCTCAAAGATTGATTTACGGTCTGGGTACCACCAGTTGAAAAATCAGGGAGCAGGATATTCCTAAGACCGCTTTCAGAACTCGTTATGGTCACTTCGAGTTTTTGGTCATGTCTTTTGGGTTGACCAATGCCCCATCGGCTTTCATGGACCTTATGAATCGGGTTTTCAAGCCATTCCTAGATTCCTTTGTAATTGTATTCATTGACGACATCCTCATCTACTCTCGGAGCGGGGAAGATCATGCCATTCACCTCAGAGCAGCATTGCAGACCCTTCATCAGCATCAATTGTATGCCAAGTTCTCAAAATGTGAGTTTTGGTTGGAGTCCGTAGCCTTTATAGGGCATGTTATTTCCAATGAGGGAATTCAGGTGGATCCTCAAAAGATTGCGGCGGTGAAAGATTGGCCTAGACCCACGAGCCCGACAGAGATACGTAGCTTCTTAGGTTTGGCAGGGTACTATCGGAGGTTTGTAGAGGGATTCTCAACCCTCGCTTCCCCATTGACAAAACTGACGCAGAAGGCAGTTAAGTTCCAGTGGTCCGAAGCATGTGAGAAAAGTTTCCAGCAATTGAAGTCAAGATTGACCTCGACACCAGTATTGGCCTTGCCAGAAGGCACAGAAGGATTTGTGGTTTATTGTGATGCCTCCGGGGTTGGTTTGGGATGTGTATTGATGCAGCACGGGAAAGTCATATCTTACGCTTCCAGGCAACTCAAGAATCACGAGAAGAATTATTCGACGCATGATTTGGAGCTTGCAGCTGTTGTGTTTGCTTTGAAAATATGGCGGCACTATCTTTATGGAGTTCATGTAGATGTGTTTTCAGACCACAAGAGCCTCTAGTATTTGTTCAAGCAGAAGGAGCTAAATCCGAGACAGCGGCGGTGGTTAGAATTGCTCAAGGACTATGATATGAACATATTGTACCATCCAGGAAAGGCAAATGTGGTAGCCGACGCTCTTAGTCGAAAATCCATGGGTAGTTTGGCTCATTTGGGTGTGGATCGGAGACCCCTGGCTCGAGAGGTTTACCAATTAGCCAGTTTGGGGGTTCGTATCTCGGCGTCAGACGAGGGGGATATTTTGGTGCATAATGGAGCAGAATCATCATTGGTCGCGGAAATCAAGGAAAAACAGTTCATGGATCCAGCATTGGTTCGGGTAAAGGAAGCGGTCATGAATAACAAGACCTCAGCATTTGTACTCAGCAGCGAAGATGGTGTATTGAGGTGTCAAGATAGGCTATGTGTTCCGGATGTGGACGAGCTTCGGGAGAGGGTAATGGCAGAGGCTCATATTTCCAGGTATTCGGTACACCCAGGTTCGACGAAAATGTATCATGACCTTAAGGATATTTATTGGTGGAACGGTATGAAAAGGGATGTAGCAAGCTTTGTAGCTAAATGTCCGAACTGTCAACAAGTGAAGGCCGAGCATCAACGGCCCAGTGGATTAACTCAGCTTATAGAAATACCAAGGTGGAAATAGGAGATGATCAATATGGATTTCGTGGTAGGGTTACCTCGCACTCAGTGTAAGTTCGATTCAATATGGGTGATAGTAGATCGACTCACCAAATCAGCTCATTTCCTGCCTGTCAAGTCCACTGATATTGCGGAGCAATATGCAAGATTGTACATCAAGGAGATAGTAAGACTTCATGGCACTCCACTTTCTTTTATCTCGGATCGCGGGGCTCAGTTCACAGCTAACTTTTGGAAGAAGTTTCAGCAAGGTTTGGGAACTCAGGTGAATCTCAGCACAGCTTTCCATCCGCAGACCGACGGCCAGGCCGAGCGGACCATTCAGACGCTTGAAGATATGTTACGGGCTTGTGCCTTAGATTTTAAAGGTAATTGGGATGAACACTTGCCACTGATAGAATTTTCTTACAATAATAGCTATCATGCTAGCATTTAGATGGCCCCATTTGAGGCATTGTACGGGAGAAGATGTAGGTCGCCAATCGGGTGGTTTGAGGTAGGTGAAGCGGAATTGCTAGAGCCAGATATGGTGTACGAAGCTATGGAAAAGGTCAAAGTTATTCAGGAGAGAATGAAAACAGCACAGAGTCGTCAAAAATCCTATGCAGACATTCGCCGAAGGGATTTGGAGTTTCAAGTCGATGATTGGGTGTTCTTGAGGGTATCTCCTATGAAGGGAGTCATGCGATTTGGAAAGAAAGGGAAATTGAGTCCTAGGTATGTCGGGCCATATCGGATCATTCAAAGGATTGGACAAGTTGCTTATAAGCTAGAGTTGCCTCCTGAGATGTCATCAGTGCATCCGGTATTCCATGTGTCCATGTTGAAGAAAGTGATTGGAGATCGATCCACCATCATGACAGTCGAAGTTATAGAGGTTAATGAAGATTTGTCATATGAAGAAGTTCCAGGTTGCCATTCTTGATAGGCAAGTCCGTAAGTTGAGAAATAAGGAAGTTGCCTCTGTTAAAGTATTGTGGCGAAGTCAACAAGTTGAGGAGGCCACATGGGAAGCCGAAAAAGAGATGAAAGAAAAGTACCCCCATTTGTTTGATCAAGCCTAGAAGAAATTAGGTGACCCTTCTACTCCTAGTAACTGTCATCTTGTCTAAGTTGTCTCCCTCTTAGTATTAGTAAAGTCCCCTTCATTTTGTAATGAGTTAAATGTGTTGTTACCTTGGATCACTTGAACCGTTCTTGATAAATGAAAGCCTTATAAAGATTTACGTGTTAAATAAACAACTAATAGTAAGTGTAGATTGGTAATGGTTTGTTAAGTGTACATGGTGTGTTAAAATGGTTAAATAAGGTAACAATTCATTGAGGTGACTAGTTCATGTGCAATTGTAACAATGTGATAGAATATGTGCATTCGTTGAGGTAAGAAAGTGTATACCAGTTGTGGGAAATGTTGTATTTGTGTATTGTTGTTTGGTAATGTGTTTCGGGGGCCCTCTGACAGGTGGATATGTCCATAATACAAAGGAAACTCTCGCAAAATTTTTCTAAAATATAAGAGTTAGTCAAAATTTTGATAGCTTGCATATCATGTCTTTCAGAACCAATTTATTTTCAAAGTCCTCATTCGAGGACGAATGATCTTAGGGGGGGAGGATGTAAGGCCCCGTAAAATTTTTGTGCATAAAACATAGTAGCTATAGTGTCATGGTCCGAATAATGTGTTAGGAATGTGTAGAATTCTTCGTGGCAAGCTTGCTCGCCGCGGTTCGGACCCTTGGTAGTGATTTAAGTTTCAAAAATGTAGAGAATTAATTTTTCCGAAAAGTGTCAAATATGCGGTCAAGAATGCGACCGCAAACCTGATATGCGGACCGCATCCTTGCCGCAAAACATTCCAGAAAGTCTCCCAAAAATCGTGTTGAAAATGCGGTCGATATGCGATTGCATAGTGAATCTGCGGTGCACTTTGCGACCGCAGATCAAGAATGCGGACCGCATATCGGTCGCATCCTGTAACAGAACTCAAGTCATTTTGAGGCCATTCTGCGGTCACTATGCGGACCGCATGTTGATTCTGCGGTCGCAAAGTGCACCGCAGATTCGCCCCGGCCCAGATTTTTGTGACATTTTGACCCGATCTCTTCTTTAATATAACACCTTTCTTCTTCATTTTATCATATCATCTTACCAAAATTAGAGAGAGAAGAGAGGGTTTTTAGAGAGAGAAATCTTTCATCTTCAAAGATTGTTCCAACCATCTTAGTCCAAAGGATTCTAGGGCAAAGATTCAACTTCCCCAAATCTTTTCAAGGTAAAAACCCTAACTATTTTCTTTGATTTTCAGCTTTAAATTGGGTAAAGAGAGGTTTGCATATTTTAGCACTCATGCATGATTATTGAACTTGATTTCTAGTAAAAAGAAGTGAGTAGAAGTAAGAGTCTTCAAGAACAAGGTTGGCAAGAGTAGGATATCTTGGGTAATCATAAAGTAGGAAGAAAACTCATCACCAGGTTTGTATGGCTAATTTTGATTCTTGTGAAATCGCCTACATAGACAAGAGGGGTTGCTCTGATGGTAAGCAACCCCCACTTCCAACCGAAAGGTTGTGAGTTCGAGTCTCCCCAAGAGCAAGGTGGGAAGTTCTTGGAGGGAAGGATGCCGGGGGTCTATTTGGAAACAGCCTCTCTACCCCAGGGTAGGGGTAAGGTCTGCGTACACACTACCCTCCCCAGACCCCACTAAGTGGGATTATACTGGGTTGTTATTGTTGTTGTTGTTGAAATCGCCTACATGTGTGAAACTTGTTTGGTTCGTGTTAATTTGACAAATTGTACGAAATTCTTGATATTGTTGTTGGATATTTCAAAGTTGTTGTTGAACTATGAGTGATGTAATATGGAATATGAACCGAAAGGTAAATGAGAGTTGAATTGGGTAAAGAATAATGAATAATGGTTATGATGGCCTATATGGCACCTTGTGGAAAACAAACGAAACGCTTGAGAATTTGTTTATTGTGGAAAGGGATGAAACACCTGAATTGTGGAAATATTGTAACATGGTTGTGATATTGATTTGAAAAATAATTGAGAACATGAAACAATGTGCAAGTTGCTTATTTGAACTTGTTGAAATTGTGTGTAGTACCTTATCTGCTGTTTGAAATTGTTGTGTTTTAAACTGTAAGGCGGGGTTGTGTTGCGCGCCGCAACGTGAGGAAATAAGGTGTGGGTTGGGGTGATAAGGGTGGCCGAGGTAATAAGGGTGGTCGGGGGCAATAAGGATGGAAAGCGATCGAAATCGCTATTGAAAATTGATACAAAAATCAATAATGTGAAATTGTGAAAGGAGACAGCAGGAGAGTTTGCAACCTGTGGGGCACTGATTGCTCCTTTGTTTGACTACTTGTGCTTTACGTGATTGATTGGTTATTGTTAAATTGGTTGATCGTAGAAAGTGCTTTGTGTTGAGAATTATTTGAAATGAGGAAAATGTGGAAACATGGTTGGCTCGGCTTAATTAATTGTTGATGTAATTTAATGGCTTGAGTTTACTTGGGACAAAGTTTGTCCATACATACCAGTACAATTCAAGTGTACCGACGTCCCTTTTGCCGGGGACGCTACATTCGTGTTATGATTGTAGGTGGATCAGTAGCAGGCACTTCAGCTCATCGGCAGTAGTATCCTTCTCCTTCCACTGCCCGTTTTGGTGAGCCCCTTTCTTCCTCGGGGACTTGTGTGGTTCATGCCACTTCGGTTTAGATTTCATTTTGGTTTTGTAAGGTATAGCCGGAGCCTTGTTACCGGCAAGTATTGTATTTCCCTTTTTGTATCCTAGAGGCTCTGTAGACATGTAAACTGTGGGACTCCAGTCTTATGTATATATTATGTTATGTCGGGCGTTGTAAAACCTGCAACTTGTTAATGAATCACTCGTATGGTTTTATTTGTTTAATGTGAAATCATTCATGGTTAGTAAGATATTTGGTTAATGAGAAACAATCAACACGGGGGTAACGCGTGGGAATGAAAGGCACCCAGGTCCGCTTGACTGGGGCAACCCGGTCAGGCGCCGGTCATGTTCCCCGATTTGGGGCGTGACAATCACATACTTGCGATCGTTGATTGCTAGCCAAATTGATTGGGCATACGTATGGTTGCCCCTCAACGAGGTGATATACATGCTAACAGAAGGGTCGCATTTTCTGATGATGGGTATTAAATGCATTCAGCCTTATGCACTGTATAGGGTACTAAGGCAACTTGGGAGATATCAATTCATACCAAAAGACGGGGACCTCAGCCTACAAGCCATAGAAATCAGTCCTGACGGACAATTCCCGGATACAAAGATTTGACAGATCTGGAATGAATGCGAATGCTTGAGAATAGACACTTTTGTGGGAAACCGAGCTCGAGGAGAAGTATCACCAAGGTATGTCGTATGGTATCGCCGAGATGTCGAGCATAAGAGACCAATGAAGAGGCCTCCCATTCAAGAATTGGCCGAGCAGTCTAAGGAACAAAAGGATTGGATGGCCAAAGAAAAATAGTACCGAGCCAGAATCAGCTTGTTGGAGAAACAATTCCAAGACCTCAAATTCGAAAGCAACTTACAAGCGGCATCCGATGAGGGAGAAAAGAAACAGCTGAGGAAAGTGAATAAAATTCTGAAGGCTCAAATTGCAAAGATGAAAACAACAGCCGAAACCCCAGTTCGACTTGCCCAAGATGAGAAGTTAATTGAAAACCTTCGGCGCAAAGTCAATGACTATTGCTTTGATCTAGATAAGGCTGAAAAGGAATTAGTCGGGATTCAGAAACAAGTAGCCAGGAATGCGAAAGAAAGAGTTCGAATGGTTCAAAGGTTACAAGATGAACATAATGTTGAGGTAGCCCGATTGAGGAAGAAGATCATTACAGCCGCCGTCAAAAGTAGCAAACAAACCAAAGAGTTTGAAGTAGAGAGAGAACATTGCTACATGGCTATGGCTCGGTTAGAATTGGAGTTACAATAACTACAAAAGAAGAACCAACAAGCCTTAGATGCTCGTGCCGAACAGATTGGTAGATTGCTTCAGGAAAAATGGGTCATCAGGGAAATAATTGTCAACATTGCTCAGTACATCACAAGGAAATGCCAATTATGCGAAGATATGTCTCAGTCAACACTCACATCAGCAGTAATGTTCTTTGTAAACCAAGTAATGACCGACCTGGACAAACTCCAAAGTGGATTAGCATATAGGCCTGCGGCAAGACCGAACAATGTCTCGTGGGTTTTAGGAGCTTTAATGTATTCATAGGGCATGCATTTTGCATTTATATTTTCTTTTTTCATTTTGTAGTACAACATCATTTGTAACCGATGATTGAGTATCAATGAAAATTCAAAAGAAGTTGCCATTATTTTCTCTCTCTTATATGCAAATTGCTTGGGCAATAGGCAAACATGTAGGAACGAAAAAAACAAAAAATGAAAAAAAAGAGTGCAAAAAAAGAAAAAGAAATAAACGAAGAGCAACAAAATGAAGAAAAACAAAAGTGAAAAAAGAAAGCTGGTGGTTCAAAGATGAATAATGTCGGGATGATGCATAATGACTAGGCAAAATTTGTGATTTTAGAACTTGTGATGTTTATCCCTTATGAGCTAACTACTAACAAGTTTTGTTGTTGATGAGTATCAAATTTTTAGTTGGCAACTAGTATTCTGGTACATCACAGCTACAATACACGTTCTAAAGTCATGACCAAAGCAGTAACTCAGGAAATCGAGCCTACTATTATGGATCCAGTACAAGAGGAAGAAGTTATAACGATAGTTAGTATGAAAAAAGAAATGTACAAATTAACAGCAGATGTCAGAGATATACCAGGCCTGGTCTAGGGGTCACCCTTTGCCTTCCTATCCAGCCAACCCAGCATACATTCCTCCTCCGAACCCAAATCCTGAACCACCTACTATGAACTCTTCCTCCACATATCCAACTTACCCGCATTACTATGCTACAACCTCACAAGCACCTCCAACTTTGTTTAAAAAAGCTCCACCACTACCACCTCAGGTCGCTCCAGTATACGTGGCACCGCCACCAGCTGCCTTACACAAATCTTCCAGCGAACCTGTGTTCCATGTCCAAGACACCCATTATTACCCGCCCAAACCCACTTTCAGGCAACACGATTCTTATACACCTCTCATAGATATGATAGAGGAAGAGAAACTTGTCAAAAATATGGAATAGGAAGAGATGGCCCGTAAGATGAAAATTCTTGAGCAGTCATTTCATCGCATGCAAGGGCTGGGAGGCCAAGTGAGTGTTGCGTACAAAGCCCTATGCTTATTTCTGTAGTTACAGCTACCTGCCAGGTTTAAGTTGCCCGAGTTTGATATGTCTGACGGTCACGGAGAACTAGTAGCCCATCTGAGGGGTTACTGCAGTAAAATGCACGGAGCGGGAGGAAAGGATGAGTTGCTCATGGCTTATTTCAGCCAAAGCTTAAGTGGCTCGGCGTTGGAATGGTATACTCGACAGGATCATACCAGATGGTTCATCTGGGATGACTTAGCTCAATCGTTTGCAAACCATTTCCAATTCAATCTAGAAATTATCCATGACACGTTGTCGTTGACTAAGATGGAGAAGAAACCTGGAGAAAGTTTTCGGGAATACGGATTCAGGTAGAGGGAGCAGGCTGCACGTATAGACCCGCCAATAAAAGAAGGAGAAATGGTGGATTGCTTCTTATAGGTTTTGGAGCCAACATACTATGGCTACTTAGTGTCTGCAATTGGAAAAACCTTTAACGAGGTATTCAAGATGGGAAACTTTGTAGAAGAAGGGCTAAAGACAAATAAGATCATGAGCTACTCGGCCATCAAGGCCACAAACCAAGCATTACAGACTGGAACCGGAGGGTCAATTGGAAAGAAGAAGAAGGAAGAAGTTGCGATCATTGAAGGTGGATCATGGTCCCGGGGCCCCAACCTATATCATCATCAACCTCGCCCATACCAACCATATCCACCAGCACCATATAACCCACCTCCACCATATTATCCTCCAACCAGTCCACAATTTTCTGTCCAACATGCTCAACCTTACCCACCGCCTCCACATGAATGGCGTACCCTAGCTCCACAAAATGTCTACCATCCACAAAATGCCTATTAGCCTTCCAAAACATACATAAATCCAAATCGACCAAATTTCCGTCCAGATCCAGAAGTAAAAGGATATAGGGCCCAAAAGAAGAGAATATTCACTCTATTGGGGGAGTCATATACCAGTCTTTTTCACCGTTTGAGAGAACTAGGGATGTTGAGCCCTATTGAACCAAAAATTCCCAACCCACCACCCAAAAATCTAGACCAATCATTCCGTTATGAGTACCGTTCCGGGGCACCAGGACATGATACAGAAAAGTGTTGGCATTTAAAGTCCGCAATACAGGAACTTATTGATACCAGGAGAATTGAGGTGCAAGCTCCAGAAGCTCCCAATATCACGCAGAATCCTTTGCCAGCATATCACGAGGCACATATGATAGAGTTGGAGCAGGGAGAGCGCTATAGAAAACCTTCTCAGTCAGTGATGATGATTAAAGCGAACAACAAGGTAGAGGGGGAAGTTGAAAAGGAGAAAGTGTCAACTGAGTTACCAACAAAGAAGCCATCACTGATTGAGCCCGTGAAAGTAGTAGTACCGGGAGTGAATCCTTTGTTGACCATAATGGAGCTTATGTATACCCGGTGGTTATCAAATCAGTGGTACATATGCCAGTAGTGAATACCAGGGCAATACCATAGAACTATGATAAGGTTACAGTGATATATAAAAGGGTAAGAAGTTAAAGGAGAAATTAATGAAACTCATGGTTTAACTCGCTCCGGACGATGCTTTTCCCCGGAAGAATTGAGAAAGACAAAAGTGGTAAAGGAAAACCCGGCTCATGTGAAGAAGGAAGTTACTGAAGATGAAGCGGAGGAATTCTTGAAAAAGATGAAGGCTCAAGACTATTCTATAGTGGAGCAATTGAGAAAGACGCCCGCGTAGATTTCGTTGTTATCATTGCTAATACATTCTGAGGAACATAGAAAGGCGTTGATGAAAATTTTAAAT
Source organism: Nicotiana noctiflora (assembly GCA_032618575.1). Classification (NCBI taxonomy): domain Eukaryota; kingdom Viridiplantae; phylum Streptophyta; class Magnoliopsida; order Solanales; family Solanaceae; genus Nicotiana; species Nicotiana noctiflora. Next base: position 68,061 of record JASVEL010010868.1, on the reverse strand, counting down.
GAAGCCCATGTGCCCGAGAAGATATCAGTATGCCATCTGGAGAAAATCACAAACAAGATCTTTGAGACAAATAAGATAATATTTTCAGATAGTGACTTGCCATTCGAAGGAACGGAGCATAATAAAGCACTATACCTCACAATCAAGTGTGAAGAATCTGTAGTAACCCGTGTTCTGGTGGAAAATGGGTCAAGTGCCAATATTTTCCCACTATCAACCTTGGAGAAGTTGAAGGTCAATCATGAAAGAATTCATCGGAACAGTGTATGTGTAAGGGGTTTTGATGGATGTGGCAAGAACACTGTAGGGGATATCATACTGGATATTACTATCGGACCTGTGGATTTCACTATAGAGTTTCATGTGCTGGATGTCGGGGTATCATACAACCTTTTATTGGGACGTCCATGGATCCACGCTGCGACAGCAGTACCATCCTCTTTGCATCACATGGTAAAATTTCAGTGGGAGCAACAGGAGATAATAGTGCACAGAATAGATGATGTTTGTAATGCTATTACACCATTTGAGGAAGCTGAAAGAGATAGAGGTCCGTGGGTGTACCAAGTCATGGACAACGTGGTGGTGAACAAAATATCTGAGGGAGAAAACATGCCAATACCTATGGTAGCCCCTGCATCAGTGATGGTCGCTAAGCAGATGATAAAGAATGGGTTTTCTCCAGGAAATGGCTTAGGAATGACTTTGCAAGGTATAACACATCCGGACCACCTTCTGGGAAGTACTGGCACTTTTGGCTTGGGTTTCAATCTTACCATTGCCAATATCTAGAGAGCTAAGAAAATGAAGAATAAAGGGTGGTCCCTCCCAAAACCTATCCCAAAACTATCCAACTCCTTTGTCAGGCCTAGAGACGTCTGGCGACTGTAATGCCAAACCGTGCTGAGATAAAACTGGATGAAGAACTTCTAGCAAGATTTGAGAGGCTATTTGAAGATGTGAATGTGTCGGAGACGGGTGAAGGAACAAGCAAAATGGATGTTCAATTCGTGGGACCCTACACTATGCTAAATAACTGGGAAACTACTCCTCTTCCGATCAGGAGGGAGTTGTGGTAGTTATCTTTTAATATTTCATTCCGAAAAATATTCTTGTTTTTAAAATTATAATCCTACATCCCGTCAAATCAGATGTATCGAACTCTTTTTACCTTATAAAAATTCAATAAAATGCAATTTCTTTTCTTCCTCCATTTTTGCCTTATTTTATTTTTCTTCTTTTGTACAGTTCAATATTTGCTGATTCCAATGATATGTCATGCATGAAGGATTCCCGGTCCAGGCTTTATAATCGAATAGTTATACATGAAATTGTAAGTGAACATGAAGTGGAATATGAGGATGAGGAAGTACTGGAGGAAATTAGTAAAGATTTAAGTCATTATAAGGAAAAACCCAAACCAAACTTAAATGAGACGGAATCTATTAATCTGGGAAGTGAGGTGAATGTCCGAGAAACAAAAATTAGTGTGCATTTAGAGGCTTCCCTCAGAGAAGATTTAATCAAGTTGTTACATGAGTATAAGGACATATTTGCTTGGACCTATGATGACATGCATGAGTTCAGTACTGATTTGGTGGTACATAAATTGCCCATTTATACAGAATGACGGCCGGTAAAATAGAAGTTAAGGAAATTTATAATGGACATCGGTGTGAAAATAAAAGAAGAAGTTAACAAGAAATTCGAGGTGAAGGTCACACGGGTCACTAAATATCCCACCTGGTTAGCTAATGTTGTGCCAGTTCCGAAAAAGGATGGAAAAACCAGGGTGTGTGTTGATTATCAGGACCTCAATAAAGCTAGTCCAAAGGATGATTTTCCATTGCCAAATATTCATATATTTATCGACAATTACGCCAAGCATGAAATTGGTTCTTTTGTATATTGTTATGCGGGTTATCATCAAATCCTGATGGACGAATAAGATGCAGAAAAGATGGCCTTTATTACGCCTTAGGGAACATATTGCTACAGGGTGATGTCGTTTGGGTTAAAGAATGCCGGGGATACATATATGAGGGCAATGACCACTATGTTTCATGATATGGTACACCGAGAGATTGAATTATATGTGGACGATGTCATTATAAGTTCAAAAAGCAATGTGATCATGTCAAGGATTTAAGAAAGTTTTTCCAGAGGCTCCGAAGATATAATCTCAAACTCAATCCAGCAAAGTGTGCTTTCGGGGTGCCGTCAGGAAAGTTATTGGGGTTCATAGTAAGTCAGTGTGGTATTGAATTGGATCTATAAAAGATAAAAGCAATCCAGAATTTGCCTCCGCCAAGGAACAAGAAAGAAGTGATGAGTTTATTGGGCATGTTGAATTATATCAGCAGATTTATTGCTCAATTAACGTCGACTTGTGAGCCCATTTTCAAATTATTAAAGGAAGATACTGCGGTGAATTGGACTGATGAATGTCAAGAAGAATTTGACAAAATTAAGGAATATCTGGCTAATCCTCATGTATTGGTTCCTCCTGAACCGGGAAGACCTCTGATCCTTTATTTGATTGTATTGGATAATTCTTTTGGCTGCGTACTGGGGTAGCATGATGAAATAGGGAAGAAAGAGCAAGCAATATATTATCTCATTAAGAAGTTTACATCTTACGAGGTAAAATACACTCAGTTGGAGAGAACATGTTATGCTTTAATATGGGTTGTGCAGAAATTGAAACATTATTTATCGGCTTATACCACTTATTTGATATCCCGGTTAGATCCACTGACGTATATTGTCCAGAAGCCTATGCCTAGAGGAAGACTTTCTAAATGGAAAATTCTACTTATAGAGTTTGACATCATTTACGTAACTCGTACGGCAATGAAGGCACAAGCAATTGCAGATGATTTGGCAGAAATTCCGGTCGATGATGAGTATGAACCATTAAAGACATATTTTCCTAATGAGGAAACCATGAACATTGAAGAAGTAGAGCAAGATGATAAGCCAAGCTGGAGAATGTACTTTGATGGGGCCGACAATAGCAAGGGAGTCGGAATTGGAGCAGTGCTCATTTCAAAGATGCGTCAGCATTATCCCGTTATCGCTCAGCTTCGATTTTTCTGTACTAATAACATGGCCGAGTATGAAGCATGCATATTGGGATTGACAATGACAATAGACATAGGTGTTCAAGATATTTTGGTCATGGGTGACTCAGATCTCTTGATACATCAGATTCAAGGAGAATGGGAGACAAGGGATTTGAAGTTGATACCGTATTGACAGTTTCTGCATGAACTGTCTTAGAGATTTCAATCCATAGAGTTCAAACACATCCCAAGAATGCACAATGAAGTAGCGGATGCTCTAGCCACATTATCATCCATGTTGTATCATCTAGATAAAGCTTATGTAGATCCATTACAGATACAAGTTCGTGATCAAAATGCTTATTATTTCGCTGTGGAAGAAGAACTTGATGGCAAGCCGTGGTATCATGATATCAAAGAATATTGGAGGACAAGAGTGTACCCAGAACAGGCCACAGGGGACCAGAAAAGGGCTATAAGGCGATTAGCAAATGGATTTTTTCTCAGTGGAGGAGTTCTATACAAAATAACATCGGATTTGTGTCTATTGAGATGCATAGATGTACATCAAGCTGACACAATTATGGCTGAAGTACATTCAGGAGCTTGCGGACCTCATATGAGCGGATATATTTTAGCCAAGAAAATACTGAGAGCAGGATATTATTGGCTCACCATGGAGCGTGATTGCATTAGATATGTGAGGAAATGCCATCAATGTCAAATACACGGAGATTTGATTCACTCCCCACCCTATGAGTTGCATACAATGTCAGCTCCGTGGCCATTCATCGCTTGGGGCATGGATGTCATCGGACCAATAGAGCCCGCAACATATAATGGGCACAGATTTATCTTGGTAGCAATTGATTATTTTACTAAATGGGTGGAGGCAAAGACATTTAAAGCAGTGACAAAGAAGGCGGTAGTAGATTTCGTGCACACAAATATAATTTGTCACTTTGGAATTCCTAAGGTGATATTCACAGACAATGGAGCAAATCTGAACAGTCACCTCATGGCAGAAGCATGTCGAAAGTTCAAAATCATGCACCATAACTCTACACCTTCTCGGCCTAAAGCGAATGGAGCAGTGGAGGTTGCGAATAAGAATATTAAGAAGATTCTCAGGAAAATGGTGGAAGAGTCAAGACAGTGGCATCAAAAACTACCATTTGCTCTCATGGGTTATCGAACAATTATACGTACTTCAATTGGCGCAACACCATACTCATTGGTGTACAGAACAGAGGCAGTCATACCTGCAGAAATTGAAATACCTTCTCTTCGGATCATAGTTGAGGCTGAAATTGATGATGATGAATGGGTAAAAGCTCGGCTAGAACATTTGAGTTTGATTGATGAGAAAATGTTAGCGGCAGTTTGCCATGGACAGTTATATCAGCGGAGTATGGCCAGAGCATACAATAAGAAAGTACGTCCACGGAAATTCAAAGTGGGACAGTTGGTGCTAAGACGTATTTTGCCTCACTAGGCCGAAACAAAAGGAAAATTTGCACCAAATTGGCAAGGGACATTCATGGTGTCACGGGTATTGACCAACAAAGCTTTATATTTGACAGATGTTGAAGGAAAATGTGTAGAGATTGCTATCAACTCAGATGCAGTCAAGAGATATTATGTATGATTCCTTTTTCATATGTACAATTGTATTTGTCATAATTTTGAAATTGAAATGATGAAGGCATTTTACTCTCTATCCAAACACTTTATCCATTGATACCCCTGTTGAGCCTTATTGCATTATTTTTCATATCCCTCTCTCAGAATCAATTATGGACAAGAAAAGAAAAAAAAAAGAAAAAAAAAGAAAAAAAAGAAGAAAAATGATGAAAAAAAGAGAGAAAAAGAAAAAGACAAAAAGAAAAGAATGCATACAAAAGAAAAATCGGTAGAAGTCAAAATCGCAAAGCGATCTTATGTTCGAACTACGTTCCGACTTGATCCCGAAAGGGTACGTAGGCAGCCTCACTGAGGTTCAGTCATGATGTAAGTAAAATCCAAGATTCCCCAAATTTTGAAACTGGGCCAGAAGTTATGTTTATGATTCCGAGAGTTGTAAATATTTTTGAACCCTCGTTAAATTTTGAGCCTTTATACCCTTCTTTCTGAACCCATCCAAAAGCCACATTACAGTCCAAAGAATGACCTTCTGATTAGTTTCAAGAAAATGATAATACAATGGGAATAAGGAGAAACATGGCATGGACAATACCCGGAAGTTTGAAAAAAAAAAATGAGTGAGTCTTATTGGTGAAAACCCTAACGGGCACCATAAGACGATTGTGAGATGAGAGAAAATAAAAATGAGAGAGTCTTATTAGTAAAAACCTTAACATGCACCATAAGGCGAATGTGAGGAGAAATTAAAAAAATGAGTGAGTCTTGTTGGTGAAAACCTTAACGGGCAGCATAAGGCGAAAGTGAGGAATATTTCATCAAAAGAAGAAAAATAGCAAAAATAAAAAGGTTTGGGTTGAAGAATAAGTTGAAATCAAGACAACAATGATTCGATTAGACAGACTGGGTCGGAATTAAAATACATGCCATGGTCAGAGGAATCAGCCGTCATACGTAGATAAGTTCTGTCTTTATTCCAAAATACCCTTACCCCTTCAAATTCATATTTTCTGCATTTCATTGATCAAAACCAGTTGCCCGTTGAAAGCTAACTACCAGCTTTTCATGTTAAGAGGCGTAATAACACTGGGTCAAAAAGAAAATAAAAGAAAGAGGATGTTAATCAAGGCCAAAGGAAAAATGAAAAGAAAAGAATAAAAAAAAGGGAAAAGCAAAAGAGGATTACAAGAGAAGTATGAAGAAAACTTGGCAATGGACTACAAAGCAGGATGAAACAAAAAGAGGCAGACGATGGAAGCAGGGCCAACAAGAATGCTAGTTGCTAACCATCATTTTATAACTAATAAGATTGTTCACTAATTTAGATAGGGACAAAAGATTCAAATTCTCACTAATCACTTTAAAGTGAATGTGACCAATGTGAGAGGAAAACATCAAAAAGAAAAACAGCAATAAAAGGGGAAATCCGCAGAGGAGGACTCACTCAAGTTAGCAGGGAGCCTACCCAAACAGCAAGGGAGGTATTATCTTTCCAAAACTCACACCCTAGTTATCAAAGTAAGGGAATATTTTCTGCATTTTTATTTCATGAATCAGGCGCCCACCTGGATAATGAGGGAATATTTTTTGCATTTTCATTTCATGCATTAGGCGCCCACCAGGATAATGAGGGAATATTTTTCTGCATTTTTCATTTCTGCATCAGGCACCACCTAGATAATGAGGGAATATTTTGCTGCCTTTTTCATTTCTGCATCAGGCGCCCACTTGGATAATAAGGGAATATTTTTCTGCCTTTTTCATTTCATGCATCAGGCTCCCACCTGGATAATAAGGGAATACTTTTATGCATTTTTCATTTCATGCATCAGGCGCCCACCTGGATAATGAGGGAATATTTTTCTGCATTTTCATTTCATGCATCAGGCGCCCACCTTGATAATGAGGGAATATTTTTCAGCATTTTTATTTCATGCATCAGGCGCCCACTGGATAATGGGGGAATATTGTTCTGCATTTTCATTTCATGCATCGAGCGCCCACCTGGATAATGAGAGAATATTTTTCTGAATCTTTATTTCATGCATCGGGCGCCCACCTGGATAATGAGGGAATTCTACATTTTCATTTCATGCATCAGGCGCCCACCTGGATAATGAGGGAATATTTTTCTGCATTTTCATTTCATGCATCAGGCGCCCACTAGGATAATGAGGGAATACTTTTCAGCATTTTTAATTTCTGTTCTGGCGCCCACATATATAACAAGGGAATACTTTTCAGTATTTTTAATTTCTGTTCAGGCGCCCACCTGTATAACGAGGGAATAGTTTTCAGCATTTTTAATTTATGTTCAGGCGCCCACCCGTATAACAAAGGAATATTTTAAGCATTTTAAGTTTTGCAGGCGCCCACCTGTATAACAAGGGGATACTTTTCAGCACTTTAATTTTTGTTCAGGCGCCCACCTGGATAACGAGGGAATACTTTTCAGCCTTTTTAATTTATGTTCAGGCGCCCACCTGTTTAACAAGGGAATACATTTCTGCATTTTTAATTATTTTTCTAACATGAGTAACACCATAGTACATGGAAAACCCCAGACTGGGGCAGAGGAAAAGTTTTCTTTGTTCTTGTTTTAAACAGGTATCAACTTGGAAGTAAGAAACACATTTGGAAGTCACACGAAGGGATGGAAGTAGTATATCAGAAACAAGAAAATAATCAAAAAATCCACAAAAAAGAAGGATGCAAATAAAAGCAACATGCGATATGGAAAAACAAAGCAATGCAAGAAGACAAGTCAGAGATAGGATTTATTGTAATTCATAAGATCATAGCTTAGAATAGCTTCTTTATCTTTCATTTTTATCCCGGTGTAATAACGAGTTAGTCAATGATTATAGAAACAATAGCTGCAACAGCAAGTCTTGGTAGTTTCAAACTACCAGACCTTGCCGAACTACACTGACCTGATTCCTTTTTAGCCCAGGATATGTAGGCAACGACCTCATACCTATGAAACCCTAGCCGACGACCTCATACCTATGAACCAGGCTCCAAGATTTACACCATATGACCACTTCAAAGAGGCCTTTCACCTCATCTAGGTGTCTAGCCTCGAATCAAGCCGAAAATGTTCGAATAAAGCAAAGAAGCTCGCTGGAACACTACTCCAGCGAGCACCCAAAACATAACCCACCCCCAATACATCTCAAACAACACCCAGACCACTCCATTACCCACTAAAACTCCAAAATAATGAGGGTAGACACCTGTATGAGGGAATACTTTTCAGCATTTTTAATTTCTGTTCAGGCGCCCACCTGTATAACAAGGGAATAGTTTTCAGCATTTTTAATTTTATGTTCAGGCGCCCACCTGTATAACAAGGTAATATTTTAAGCATTTTAAGTTTTGTTCAGACGCCCACCTGTATAACAAGGGAGTACTTTTCAGCACTTTAATTTCTTTTCAGGCGCCCACCTGGATAACGAGGAAATACTTTTCATCATTTTTAATTTCTGTTCAGGCGCCCACCTGTATAACAAGGGAATACATTTCTGCATTTTTAATTATTTTTCTAACATGAGTAACACCATAGTACATGGAAAACCTCAGACTGGGGCAGAGGAAACCCTAGCCGACGACCTCATACCTATGAACCAGGCTCCAAGATTTACACCATATGACCACCTCAAAGAGGCCTTTCACCTCATCTAGGTGTCTAGCCTCGAATCAAGCCGAAAATGTTCGAATAAAGCAAAGAAGCTCGCTGGAACACTACTCCGGCGAGCACCCAAAACATAACCCACCCCCAATACCTCTCAAACAACACCCAGACCACTCCATTACCCACCAAAACTCCAAAATAAGCCCCATCGGAAAGATTTAATAATTAGAAGACTTCAAGTCTTCAAGAACTTCTGAAGCTTGAAAAAAGAGAGAAGAAATAAAGAAGAAGGAGAGAAAGAAAATATAGAAAGAAAAAGAAAGAAAAGAGATTCTGAAAGTTAAGTTTTCCTTGCCCTTCTTCTTCTGTGCCTATTTTCCGTCTGTAAATGTTCTTGATGATTCTTATTAGCCTGTGTTAATTTCATGCTTAAGATCTATTCTATTTCTTTACACATGCCTGGTCTGTTTTAGTATTTTTAGGGTTTAAATAATTTTACACATGAATCATGGTTAAATATGCTTCTTTATGTGTTTTGTTCATCATGCCTTGTCTGAAATTATGCTTTGATTGATTGGGATTCAACCATTATCAAAAACTTCTCTCTGAGTTCTAGTTGATTGGAAATTTATTTTACGATTAAGGCTATATGTGCAATATAACATAAATTGGCTATATTTGTAGTATGGTTCATCTGTTAGACCATTTTGAATCCTATAATGCTTTTATGATTTGGTTATAGTTGTAAAATCTAGGGCTAGTTTCTAAAAGTTAAAGTAGAAATGGCTATTTTTGAAATGATCAGAATTGTTTGTTAAAGTGGCTATTCCTGAAATGTTATGAATTGGTTATGTTGTTAGTTGGTTAGTTATGCAACTTATCTCTGATTAGTTAATAAAGGGTTTACATTTTAAATAAGAGTAAGGTTTGTTAAAAACTGTTAAATTGGAAGGGATTTGGGTTTAAATCTGGTTAAGTTTTAAATATTTAAAGGACAATGGCTATTAATTAAATAGGTACTTAACCTAGTCTGCCCATACCTTAGTAGGTCGGGTAAATAAAAAAAAATAATAGGGGTATAATAGGAATAATAAATGGCATTAGTGATGATTTAATATAGCCTATAGGGATAGAAAAGACTTTACTACCTAGTATTCTTGTAATTAACAACAAAATAAAGGATAGAATAGGCATAATAAAAAGGCAGTATTGCAATAACACTTAGCAAGTGAGGGAAGCTTAGTAAAATACCCCTAATAGAACATAGAAGAACTACCTAGAACCTTCCAGCAAGGGCTGGAAGGCATTTCAACACCTAATTCAGGGGATTAAACTGTAAATCATTGAAAAACAAAGGGGAGGGGATTAGAAATAAGTTATTTTAATTTCCCCCTCAAATTTCACATAAAACCAGTCTATAAATAGACTGTCAATTAGCCTGAAAAAGGGATGGATTTTAGAAATTCTGAGGCTGGACTTTAGAAATTCAGAGGTTGAACATTAAGGGGTTGATCTCGGTTGGTGCAGATTTTGAAATTAAGAAAAAGTTATTCTAAGCTTTAGATACTGAAATTCTAGCTGACATCAACTTTGCTGAAATCTGGAGTTCTATTAGAGTCTATTGTTCTTCAACTTTGCTAGATTCTATTTGAGCTATTCAATTCCACTTGTTGATTTGCTGAACTGGTGAACTTTTGGATTCTATTTTGCTGCTATACGTGCTGCTTTGTCTGCTACTCTACTACTGCTCCATTGATGCTATTGCTGACTATTCTTCATCCGACCTAGACTCATAAGATTATTTTGGTGAATCAGGTATAATCTCTTTTCTGGAAATGTAATTACAAGTTGATTGAAGAAATGAAAGTTTCATGAGCTGTTTTGGGTGAATTCTGCTGCTGTTTTTCTTTTAACTTTATAATTATCATGCCTTAGATTTCCTGTAATTCATTAGGATGTTTGTAATAATTAACACTTGTATGCAGTCGAAACAAAAATAAGTAGGGAGTGTAGTAGTAGTAATAGTATATAAGTAAACACAGTTATCATTAGTCTTAGGTTGAAAACAGGCTAACATATGAATCTAATTTGCCTAGGGAAACTGGTATAACATATGAAATGGTAATCAACTAACCTCGCTAATTTGAATCTAATAATTAGTCTGTAAAAGGAAGTGAGTATGTGAGTTAAAGCTGTTTTGTCATTCAAACTCGTTTAACAACAACTTACAAAAATATAAGGTAGAATCCGGAAATTAATAATAGTTCAAGCCTACTCTATTAGTATAGTCATCACTGTTAAAGTAATTGAAATAGAAATATTAATACTTAAGTCCTATTATTGTTTAACTAGTAATTAGAGTCCACAATTAGCATTGATAAATATGTATTCTAGAACTTTATGAAATGAAAATGACTTTTGTTGATCTATTCTGTTGTCTAATGAATGTCTATTTAATAGTTATGAAATTTCAATTCTACTCTATATTCTTTCCGTCCGTTCTGGACCTAATCGAAAAAAATGGGCGTAGCTTTAATTGAATTTACTTTCGGGCCTCTGAATAATGATACATATATATACTGGGTTTCAGAAGCCCAGTTATGTGTATTAGACTGTTAATACAATCTACAAGTCCAGGCCTGGAAATGTATAGTTGGCTTGGACGTAATAACATCAAATTCAAAAAATACCAAAACTGTAATATGATTAGGAGAAAAAACAAAAATAGCAAACATATTATTTGATAAGTTTGGACTTATAAAATAACGGGATGAGCCTCGTATAAAAATGAAAGCACGCGGGGTCCCCATTTGAACTTTAATAAGAATGTTAAACTCGGGAAGATCGTCTAGCGAATTTTACAGTCTTTCCTAAAGACAATAAGATGTAGACATTATAGGCACAATTAAAAATATACATTCCTAAATACGAGTGCACATTTATGTGAATCAAATCTCAAATCTCGGCGAAGTTGAGTCGTATTAAAGTCACAGGCGTACTGGTTGCGGTGTGACTCGAAATACATTTTCGCAACATCGCAAGTCGTTAAACTCTCAAAACGGGACATTCACATTCTGTAAAAGCATATAAAGAGATTCAAATAAGACAAGAACAACAGTTGAGTGACCATGCTAAAACCACGAAATTCGGGAGTGCCTAACACCTTCTTCCGGGTTAACAAAATTCCATATCTGGATTTCTTGTTTCGCGGACTGTTAAAACAAAGTCAATTTCCTCGGATTCGGGATTAAACCGGTGATTTGGGACACCATTATCTTCCCAAGTGGCGAATCTAAAATCTAAATAAATCCTGTCCCGATTGTCCTTAAAATGGAAAAACTCTTTTTCTATTGTTATTGTTATATCCTATCCCGGGGTATATTAGTAATTAACGGGGCATATCTTATTCTTCGGAAAAAAGGTAGTAAAAAGGGAGGTGTGACAGTTGGTTGAGGTACCTGGATCTGTACATGAAGAACATGTGCAGGAAAGGGACGAGTACACCAAAACGGTACTCAGTAAGTGCCAAGCCTAACCTCGGTTGGATAGTGACAAGGAAGGTCCGGGCCTTACTGAGATAAAATAAAAGATATAATACAATAGTGTGGAAATGAGTAGTATAAGTAAGTGCGAACAACAATAAGATAACACAGTGTAAAGGGAACAGCAACAAGTTCATATAACAATGCAAATACAATGTAAACACTTGAGTAAATACAATTCAGTACCAATAATACCAATCGGGGATCTCTAGGAAATCACCCCGAGTCCCATTTTCTTTTCATCTATCCAGTGGATCCTCCGAGATACCATCCCATAATCCAACTATCAATGTACATGGCGATCTCCCGTGAATCGAACCCGTAGTCCCAAATATAAATACCCAGTACTGGGGGAATCTACCGGGTGCATTCCCGTAGTTTTATATAACTGTGCAGGGGGATCTCCCAGAAATCTAATCCGTAGTCCCAAATACAAATGTGCAAGGGATCTCCTAGTAATCTAACCCGTAGTCCGAAATAAAAAATAAGGGGGAGCTCCCGGAATCCCATATCCGTAATCCCAATGTAAATATACAACAACAACTAGAGAAATACTCAAAAAATATCAACTTCACAATAAGGCAAGCAAGTAGTCTAGCCAAGCCTGCTGCACAGAATCCAAATAAGGCGTTTTGATCAAGTAAATCAATTAAGTCAATTAGACATTGTCATGACCCCAAACCCGGTAGTGATGACGCCCAACACACTGCTAGGCCAGCCCGACCAATCAATAGAACTCACGGAGCTATTGGCTCACTTATAAACATTTTAGGCATCAATAAAGATACAACAACAGTAATAGAATTACCAAGTGAGGGGATCACGTCCCAAAATGATAACAACTCCCCAAAGACCAAGGGGTCACGAGTCATGAGCCTCTAAAGAGTATACAAGTGTAATAGTGTCTACATCAGTACTTAGTGTGGAAATAGATAACAACATGAATAAAAGTAAGCTGGAAGGGGTGTTAGGTCCTACGGACGCGACATCTACCTTGACTATCTAGAAAGTATCTCTGAGCAGCTACTGGGTCAGGTCTGCTGTGACGTACCTGGATCTACACACAAGGTGCCAGAAGTAAAGTGAGTACTTCCAGACTCAGTTGTAATGAATAGGGGTAAGACATCGAATGTAAGAAATCACAATATAGCACTATGTAAAGCTATAATCAAATACCCTGCAACAGTAATAATGTCAACAGTATCTGTACCAGCAAATACCAGCAAAACAATATAACAGCTATCATATGTAGCTAAATGCAATGCAATGAATGAAATGACCGCTATGGTGTGTAGCCTGATCCATTTGGGTACCCGTGCTCACTATGGGGGTTCAGACTCTAGAGGGGCTCCTACAGCCCAAGCACAATATACTGAATACGCTGCGGCGCAAAACCCGATCCACTACTAGTCATCTAATATGCAAATGCAGCCTCACAGGCTCAAAAGTAGTTTTTGAAAACTCTTTTAACATTTTTCAGTAGAAAATATTATATCAAAGTTCCAGAGTTTGGAAATCCATAATATCAGTAATAGCTCCGGACTGGTAGTAAAAATAACATGTCAATATCACAGAAACAATGATAACGATCCTCGTAGGATCCTAATAACTGGCGCACAACCCAATAATGTACACAACCATCCAAGAAGGAGGTTCACCGGCTCAAGAATAGCCAATATCATAGTATAATTATCAACAGGTCAGACTAAGCCATAGTCCCCAATCACAATCGACCCCTCACTTGCAGGAGAGTACGTGTCTCGCCGCTATACAGCGTCACAAAGTGGTACACCAGCGTTTCGAACCCGCTGGTCATCACCCACATCCATTACTTACCTCGACTCGGCTCGACGAATAATTCGCAATGCCCTTGCCACGAGAATCAATCTCCACAGTCATAAAATCTGATCAAATGTAGTAAAAATACATCAAAATTGGCCAATGGGATGTTACCCAGTCAAAGAAATTCAAATTACACCAAAAACTACAAAGTTGCCAAAACCCAACTTTCGGTACGCTTCTCGAAAAATTATGAAAGTCACTTATTCGAAATCCTCGTCTCAACACGAGTCTATGCATATAACATTTACCAAAATCGGACTCTATTTGCCCATTCAAATCATTGATTTTCCATAATCCAGGCCTAGGGTGAAAACCTCCATTAATACACCCCTAATTCCTCCAATTTCAGTCAAAAACACCATAATTTAGTAAGGAAATGAAATAATTTAGGTCCATGAATGATTACCTGAAGAATCCCTTTGATTTCTCTGAAAATCGCCCCTTAATCGCCTCTTAGAAGATGCCTTAGCGTTTTAAGACTGTTCTGAAATTTATGACATTCTGATTCTAATAACTGACACGATTTCTGCTTCTGCAGAGACAGGCTCACACTTGCGAGTCTGCATCTGCGACCAATTGGTCGCTTCTGCGATCCAGCATTAAACCGCCCAACTTCTTACCTGCGGTCCAGGCCTCGCACCTGTGAGACCGCCTATGCGGAATAACGTCCGCACCTGCGATGATCCATCCAAACGCCTATGTTACAACCCATATCCACACATGTTAGTTCATGCCATATGTTAGTTAACACAAATCCAAGAAGGAATTTGTCACGACCCAAACCCTGGTCGTGATGGCGCCCAACACAATGCTAGGCAAGCCCGACCATATTATCCCTTAAACCAGCCAGTTATTAATCAAATTAAACACAAACAGTAATTAATTATATCAGGTGCTAATCGAAACGTAAAACATACAAAATACGGTCCCAACATATCGTGGTGTCACGAGACTGAGCCTCTACAGAATAGCATCCTAATACAACCAAGTATAGGCAAATAGGAAATCAACAAGATGATAAAGAAGGAGAAAACAAGCTCTGCGGACGCTGGCGGCTACCTCGTAATCTCCGCAAAAGTAGACAAGGATCAGCAGCTACAATGTCTCAACTGCTCTCGGGCACCTGTGGATCTGCACAGAAAGTGCAGGGGAGTGGGGTGAGTATATTTCAACTCAGTGAGTAACAATAATAAATAATAACTGAAGGTAAGAAATCTTGTGCTATCACTTAGCAGTTCTAAGGCAACCCTCGCAGGTACGTCATCACTATAGTAGTACTCTAATCTCCAATCTACGTTTATCTCCACAAGATTCCACACTGAACTAACCCTCACTCGTACCCCTACGGTGTACGGCCATCTCAACATATGAAGACACATACTTATGTCTATAATGTGTAAGTATTTAAGTAAATAGTAGGGTATGAATAAGTATAATGCTGCGGCGTGCAGCCCGCTCCAATACATATACCGCTGCGGCGCGCAGCCCGCTCCATTTTACGTCGACGGCGCTCACTGGGGGTGTATACGGACTTCGGAGGGGCTCCCTAGGCCCAAGCACTATTACACTGCAGCGTGCAGCCCGATCCATACATGTATTACTGCGGCATACAGTCCGATCCAATATTTATATGTATATATATTTATACAGTTGCGGCGCGCAGCCCCATCCCATAATATACACCAGTGCTCACTGAGAATGTGTGCAGACTCAGACTCCGAAGGGGCTCCTACAGCCCAAGCGCAATAATACTGCGGCGTGCAGTTCGTCCCACATGTATGTTACATGTATATCACATGTATATTACTGCGGCGTGCAGCCCGATCCAATATAGGTATATATATATAATACCTCATAATGGGTTCTCGACCCTATCCCAATCAATATATGCTTGGCCTCTCAGGCCCAATATAATATATCACAGTGGGTCCTAGACCCTGTCTCAGTCAATATAAACTTGGCCTTTCAGGCCCACTCAACTAGAACAGGGAATTCCACCCTAGATAATCTCTCTCAATGTACACATCTAGTACGGGCTCATATTATGCTATACAGCTAGAGCTACGGCTGAGTGTATGTTTCCAATCACGATATAAGGGTCACCTAGCTCTATAGGTTCCCTAATACTCTACGGATCGGCACAAGGCCCCAAACATGGCTATTAGCCCAATTGTACAGTTATAGTCTCAGTAACAGTCATACAACACAGTATTCTATTAGCCGGGAAGGACTAAGTCCGAACCCCCAATCACAATGTCACCACACTTGTCATAGAACGCGTGTCTCATCTCAATATAGCATTGTGAAGTGCTAGTACGGGGTTTCAAACCCTCGGTACATTGTTTACTACTACCACTCACCTCGAACCGGTAGAAGCTTCAATCCGCCTTGCGCTTGCCTCGCAAATCAATCTCCTCGGATGCCAACTCCGCTCAAAATCATAGAGAATGCATCAATATACGCTAATTTCACGAAATTCATTCGAAATAACCCAATTTATATCAAAACCCACAAGTTGTCAAAACCCGACTTTTGGTACACTTGTCGAAAAATTACAAAAATCACATATTCGGAATCCTCATCTCGATACGATTCTAGGCATATAAAATTTACCAAAATCGGACTTCATTTGCCCACTCAAATCAGTGTTTTTCTTCAATTTAGGCTTAGGGCTCAAACCCACCTTAAATCTTCCATTTACAGGGATTTAACCAAGGATTTCATGTTAAAAATGATGTAATTAAGCCACAAAACTTACCTCCAACGAATCCCCGATGAATTACCAGCAATTCCCGTGAGTTTCTCTCTCTAGAACTCAAAAATGGCGTCTTGGGTATATGAACCCGCGACTGGTTCTGTTCTGGTTTTAATTTCACTGCCAGAATTATTTCTTCTACGCGATCGCGATCTTCTTCACGCGATCGCGATGCTCAAAATCTCGGCCTCACACGATCGCGACATCCTTCACGCGATCACGATGCACAATCCCCCTTCTTCACGCGATCGCGTCCTTCATCCCTGCGATCGCGTAGCACATTTTTGCCTGGACCCATTTCTCTTCTACGCGATCGCGTAGTTTAACCTGCGATCGCGATGTGCCCCCTTTTAACTCTACGCGATCGCGACTGCTTCCCCTGCGATCGCGATGCTCTAGCCTCCAGCTCTACGCGATCGCATCCCCCTCCCCGCGATCGCGGAGAGCAAATGTCTGCTGCGTTTAAGACAGCAGCCAGCTTTTCTCTTTTCTTCCAAAAATGGTCCGTTTGGACCCCCGGATTCATCCCGAGACCCCCGGGACCCCAACAAAAACCACCAACGTACTCCAAAACATGATACGAACTAGTTCCAACCATAAAAACACCATACTAAACATCAAAATCACCAATTATCCACGGATTCAAGCCTAAGTTTCTTCAAAACTTTCAAAACTAACATTCAATCCTAAACCCGATCAAACGATGTCCGAATGACCTGAAAATTTGCAGACATATCCAAAATAACATAACGAAGCTACAGAAATTGTCGGAATTCCATTCCGACCCCCGGATCAAAATCTCACCTACCGTTCGGATTTCGCCAAAATCCAACCTTAGCCAATTCAAGCTTAAAACTACACCGGACCTCCAAATTCAATTCCGATTGTTCTCCTAAGTCATAAATGATCCCCCGGAACTAGTCGAATCATCAGAATCCGGTTCCGAGCGCTCTAACTCAATAGTCAACTCCAGGTTGACTTTCCTTATTCAAGTTTCATTCAAAAAGGCTATATGCCTCATTTTCAATCCAATGCACTCCTAACTCCCCCGATAGACTCTAGCATTGATATAAAAACAGGAAATATGTAATTACAACATAACGGGGTGGAAATTCCCGTGACGACGGGCCAGGTCGTCACATTCTCCCCTCTTAAGCAAACGCTCGTCCTCGAGCGGGTCAAGAAACATACCTGAAGTCTCAAATAGCTGAGGGTATCTGCTCCGCATCTCCTGCTCAACCTCCCAAGTAGCCTCCTCTACGGGTCGACCTCTCCACTGAACCTTAACTGATGCAACCTCCTTCGACCTCAACTTTCTTACTTGGCGACCCAAAATAGCAATAGGCTCCACGTCATAGGATAGATCACCATCAAGCTGAATGGTACTGAAGTCTAATACATGGGACGGATCTCCGATGTACTTTCAGAGCATAGACACATGGAATATTGGATGAACGCTGGATAAGTTGGGTGGCAAGGCTAACTCATATGCCACCTCTCCAACTTTCCCGAGTATCTCAAAAGGGCCAATATACCTGGGACTCAACTTCCCTTTCTTCCCGAACCTCATGACACCCTTCATGGGTGAAACCTTCAACAATACTCTGTCACCAACCATGAAAGACAACTCTCGAACTCTACGGTCCGCATAACTCTTCCGACGAGACTGTGCTGTACGAAGCCTCTCCTGGATCAACTTTGCTCTATCCAGAGCATCCTGAACTAAATCGGTCCCTATCAATCTAACCTCACCAGGCTCAAACCATCCGACGGGAGATCTACACCGTCTGCCATACAATGCCTCGTACGGGGCCATCTGAATACTCGACTGGTAGCTGTTGTTGTAGGCAAACTCGGCAAGTGGTAAGAATTCATCCCACGAACCACCAAAGTCAATCACACATGCTCGCAACATATCCTCTAGGATCTGAATAGTATGCTCAGACTGCCCGTCTGTCTGGGGGTGAAATGCTGTACTCAACTCAACCCTCGTACCCATCTCTCGCTGAAATGCTCTCCAAAATTGAGAAGTGAACTGAGTGCCTCTGTCAGATATAATAGACACCGGGACCCCATGCAACCTGACAATCTCCCGAATAAAGATCACTGCCAACCGCTCCGATGAGTAAGTAGTACTAACTGGGATGAAATGTGCGGACTTAGTCAGCCGATCAACAATCACCCATACAGAATCAAACTTCCTCGCTGTCCGAGGTAGCCCAGTAACAAAATCCATGGTGATCCTCTCCCATTTCCACTCGGGAATAACCATACGCTGAAGAACACCGCCCGGTCTCTGATGCTCATATTTGACCTGCTGGCAATTGAGGCACTTAGCTACATGCCTAACAATATCCATCTTCATTCTCCTCCACCAGTAGTGCTGTCTCAAGTCTTGGTACATCTTTGCGGCACCTGGGTGAATAGAGTACCGCGAACTGTGTGCCTCCTCAAGTATCAACTCCCGCAAACCATCAACATTGGGCACACATATACGGCCCTGCACCCTCAGAACACCATCACTATCGATAGTCACATCTCTAACATCATTGTGCTGCACTCTGTCCTTAAGGACAAGCAAATGTGGGTCATCATACTGTCGCTCCCTGATACGATCATATAAGGAAGATCGAGAAACAACACAAGCCAACACCCGACTCGGCTCCGAAATATCTAATCTCACTAGCCGATTGGCTAGAGCATGAACATCATAAGCAAATGGCCTCTCCCCAACTGGGATGAAAGCTAAGCTGCCCATGCTAACCGCCTTCCGACTCAAGGCATCGGCCACCACATTGGCTTTCCCCGGATGATACAAAATAGTGATATCATAGTCCTTAAGCAACTCCAACCACCTCCGCTGTCTCAAATTAAGGTCCTTCTGTCTGAATAAGTGCTGAAGGCTGCGATGATCCGTGAACACCTCACAGGAGACACCATACGGGTAATGCCTCCAAATCTTCAAAGCATGAACTATGGCTGCTAGCTCCAAATCATGAACAGGGTAGTTCTTCTCGTGGGGCTTCAACTGACGAGAAGCATAAGCAATGACCCTACCCTCCTGCATCAACACACAACCAATGCCAACCCCTGAGGCATCACAATATACAGTATAAGAATTTGACGTTGTCGGTAGAATCAAGACTGGTGCTGTGGTCAGTGCTGTCTTGAGCTTCCGAAAGCTCTCCTCGCACTCCTCGGACCATAAGAAAGGAACACCCTTCCGAGTCAATCTAGTCAAGGGTGAAGCAATAGAAGAGAACCCCTGAACGAATCGGCGATAATACCCTGCCAATCCCGGAAAGCTACGGATCTCAGTAACTGAGGTCGGTCTGGGCCAACTCTGCACTACCTCGACCTTCCTCGGATCTACCTGAATACCATCACGGGACACCACGTGCCCTAAGAATGCCACGGACTCAAGCCGGAACTCACATTTGGAGAACTTGGCATATAGCTTCTCCTCTCTCAACCTCTGCAACACAATACTCAAGTGCTGAGCATGCTCCTCCTGGCTACGAGAGTAGACTAGAGTGTCATCAATGAATACGATTACAAATGAAACAAGATAGGGCCTGAACACACTGTTCATCAGATGCATAAATGTTGTTGGGGCGTTGGTCGGCCCAAAAGACATCACAAGGAACTCATAGTGACCATATCTGGTCCTGAATGCAGTCTTCATAATGTCGGACTCTCTAATCTTCAGCTGATGGTAGCCTGAACGAAGATCAATCTTCGAGAACACCCTAGCTCCCTGGAGCTGATCAAATAAATCATCAATACGAGGAAGAGGATACTTATTCTTCATTGTTACTTTGTTTAACTGCCTATAGTCAATACACATCCTCATAGATCCGTCCTTCTTCTTAACAAACAGGACCGGTGCACCCCACGGCGACACACTCGGCCGAATGAACCCCTTATCTAGGAGTTCCCGGAGCTGCTCCTTCAATTCCTTCAACTCAGCTGGTGCCATACGATACGGAGGAATAGAAATAGGCCGAGTGCCCGGCACCAAATCGATACCAAAATCAATATCCCTGTCCGGCGGCATGCCCGGCAGGTCTGAAACACATCAGGAAAGTCTCGCACAATGGGAACAGAATCAATACTGGGAGTCCGGGCCTCGACTTCCCGCACAAATGCTAAATAAGAGAGACATCCCTTCCCAACCATTCGTTGGGCCTCGAGGAAAGATATTACCCTGCTAGGTACATACTCAGTCGTGCCTCGCCACTCGATCCTCTGAATGCCCGGCATAGCCAAAGTGACTGTCTTAGCATGACAGTCCAGAATAGCATGACATGGAGATAGCCGGTCCATGCCCAATATAACATCAAAATCAATCATGCTGAGAAGCAACAGGTCTACTCGGGTCTCCAGACCTCCAATAGTGACCAAACAGGACCGGTATACGTGGTCCACACCAATAGTATCCCCTACCGGGGTAGATACATGCACTGGCAGCTCAAGACTCCCTCGGGTCGTGCCCGAATGAGGAGCAAAATATGTAGACACATAAGAATAAGTAGAACCGGGATCAAACAATACTGAGGCATCTCTGTGGCAGACTGAAATAATACCTGTAATGACAGCATCAGAAGCAACGGCCTCGGATCGGCCCTGAAAAGCATAGCATCTAGCCTGTCCGCCTGGATCGGCCTCCCCCTCGAGAGCGACCCCTAGCTGTCTGACCCTCACCCCTAGCTGGCGGGGCGGGTGCTGAAGTAGAAGGACCGGATGACGAGGGCTGCCCCCTCTGCTGATAAGATCTGGAAACAAGACGGGGACACTCCCTACGGTGATGCCCAAACTCTCCGCACTCGTAGCAACTCCCCGGTGCTGGGTACTGAGACTGATAAGGACCTCTGGCGCTGGAGTGGCCAGCTGATGAACTAGGCCGAGATGAACCCTGAGCGGATGGGGCCTGTGAAGAACTCTGAGCTGGCATGGCACTGAGAGCTGGCTGGCTCTGGTGCGAACCCTGATAACCCTGCCCTGAAGACCATCTGCGACGATCTGAGCAACTCGACTGCGAAGATCTAAATGAACGACCTCGGCTCTGCTGACTCTGGCCTCTAGTCCGAGTGCCACTGGAACTAGCCGCTCCTCGAGGCCTCTTGGCCTCCCTATCATCCCGCTCCCTGCGACGATCTATCTCTATGTCGCGAGCAATATCCACAGCATCCTCAAATGTATGACTCAAAACCCTCTCCCGAGTCATCGGAATACGAATGGGATAAATGAGGCCGTCCACGAAGCGCCCAATCCTCTCTCCGTCGGAATGAACCAACCACGGTGCATATCTGGACAACTCTGTAAACCTGATCTCATACTCTGACACTGACATGTCCCCCTGACGGAGACCCTCAAACTGCCTACGCATCTCCTCTCTCCGAGATCGAGGCACCCATTTCTCCAAAAACATAGTGGAGAACTCCGGCCATGATAGTGGTGCTGCTCCGGCTGGCCTGCGGCGTTCATAAGCCTCCCACCAAGCAAAGGCTGGTCCCTGAAACTGAAAGGTAGTGAAAGATACCCCACTGGACTCCAATATCCCTGCCGTACGAAGCATCCGACGACACTTATCCAGAAAACCTTGGGCGTCCTCGCCCGGAGCACCAGTGAACACTGGAGGAGATAACCCGGTGAACCTCTCGAGATGACGCTGCTCATCGTCTGTCATAGCTGGGACCCTGTCCCCCTGAACCTGATCTGCTGGCTGAACCGGTACCACAGGCTGAACTGGAGGAGCCTCTAGTGTCTGTAAGCCCTACACTCGCTGGCTCTGGAGTGCGTACTGCGGGGGTCTGATGACCACCCCCGATCCCCGATGCAGCTGCTACAGTAGTAACTGAAACCGCCTGTGCTAGGCCAGTGCAGACTGCTAGTATCTGAGCCAGGGTCTCCTGTAGACCCGGAATAACAATGGGCACAGCTGGTGCCTGATCTGGTGCTGCTGGCACCTCTGCAACTGGGGGCTGTGGGTCAGCTGGCACTGCCTCGGCTGCCCTAACTCCGCCACGACCACGACCGCGTCCACGGCCTCTAGCAGGTGGTAGTGGTGGTCGTCCTCCACGTCCGGATGATCGAGTTCTCGCCATCTGCGAGAGAATAGAATGTCAAAGTTCGGTTCAAGTCAAAAGTAATCGCACGACAAGAATTCCAAGAATTGAAACTTTTCCTAAAAAGGTTTGCAGCCTCCCGAGGATAAGTACAGGCGTCCCCGCACCGATCCACGAGACTCTACCAATCGGCTCATGACTCGCGAGACCTGTTAACCTAGGCTCTGATACCAACTTGTCACGACCCAAACCCTGGTCGTGATGGCGCCCAACACAATGCTAGGCAAGCCTAACCATATTATCCCTTAAACCAGCTAGTTATTAATCAAATTAAACACAAACAGTAATTAATTATATCAGGTGCTAATCGAAACGTAAAACATACAAAATACGGTCCCAACATATCGTGGTGTCACGAGACTGAGCCTCTACAGAATAGCATCCTAATACAACCAAGTATAGGCAAATAGGAAATCAACAAGATGATAAAGAAGGAGAAAACAAGCTCTGCGGACGCTGGCGGCTACCTCGTAATCTCCGCAAAAGTAGACAAGGATCAGCAGCTACAATGTCTCAACTGCTCTCGGGCACCTGTGGATCTACACAGAAAGTGCAGGGGAGTGGGGTGAGTATATTTCAACTCAGTGAGTAACAATAATAAATAATAACCGAAGGTAAGAAATCCTGTGCTATCACTTAGCAGTTCTAAGGCAACCCTCACAGGTACGTCATCACTATAGTAGTACTCTAACCTCCAATCTACGTTTATCTCTACAAGATTCCACACTGAACTAACCCTCACTCGTACCCCTACGGTGTACGGCCATCTCAACATATGAAGACACATACTTATGTCTATAATGTGTAAGTATTTAAGTAAATAGTAGGGTATGAATAAGTATAATGCTGCGGCGTGCAGGCCCGCTCCAATACATATACCGCTGCGGCGCGCAGCCCGCTCCATTTTACGTCGACGGCGCTCATTGGGGGTGTATACAGACTTCGGAGGGGCTCCCTAGGCCCAAGCACTATAATACTGCGGCGTGCAGCACGATCCACACAAATATTACTGCGGCGTGCGGTCCGATCCAATATATATATATTTATATATCTCTATACTGTTGCGGCGTGCAGCCCGATCCCATCATATACACCAGTGCTCACTGAGAATGTGTGCAGACTCAGACTCCGAAGGGGCTCCTACAGCCCAAGCGCAATAATACTGCGGCGTGCAGTCCGTCCCACATGTATGTTACATGTATATCACATGTATATTACTGCGGCGTGCAGCCCGATCCAATGTAGGTATATATATATAATACCTCATAATGGGTCCTCGACCCTATCCCAATCAATATATGCTTGGCCTCTCGGGCCCAATATAATATATCACAGTGGGTCCTAGACCCTGTCTCAGTCAATATAAACTTGGCCTTTCAGGCCCACTCGGCTAGAACAGGGAATTCCACCCTAGATAATCTCTCTCAATGTACACATCTAGTACGGGCTCATACTATGCTATACAGCTAGAGCTACGGCTGAGTGTATGTTTCCAATCACGATATAAGGGTCACCTAGCTCTATAGGTTCCCTAATACTCTACAGATCGGCACAAGGCCCCAAACATGGCTATTAGCCCAATTGTACAGTTATAGTCTTAGTAACAGTCATACAACACAGTATTCTATTAGCCGGGAAGGACTAAGTCCGAACCCCTAATCACAATGTCACCACACCCGTTATAGAACGTGTGTCTCATCTCAATATAGCACTGTGAAGTGCTAGTACGGGGTTTCAAACCCTCGGTACATTGTTTACTACTACCACTCACCTCGAACCGGTAGAAGCTTCAATCCGCCTTGCGCTTGCCTCGCAAATCAATCTCCTCGGGTGCCAAATCTGCTCAAAATCATAGAGAATGCATCAATATACGCTAATTTCACGAAATTCATTCGAAATAACCCAATTTATATCAAAACCCACAAGTTGTCAAAACCCGACTTTTGGTACACTTGTCGAAAAATTACAAAAATCACATATTCAGAATCCTCATCTCGATTCGAGTCTAGGCATATAAAATTTACCAAAATCGGACTTCATTTGCCCACTCAAATCAGTGTTTTTCTTCAATTTAGGCTTAGGGCTCAAACCCACCTTAAATCTTCCATTTACAGGGATTTAACCAAGGATTTCATGTTAAAAATGATGTAATTAAGCCACAAAACTTACCTCCAACGAATCCCCGATGAATTACCAGCAATTCCCGTGAGTTTCTCTCTCTAGAACTCAAAAATGGCGTCTTGGGTATATGAACCCGCGACTGGTTTTGTTCTGGTTTTAATTTCACTGCCAGAATTATTTCTTCTACGCGATCGCGATCTTCTTCACGCGATCGCGATGCTCAAAATCTCGGCCTCACGCGATCACGACATCCTTCACGCAATCGCGATGCACAATCCCCCTACTTCACGCGATCGCGTCCTTCATCCCTGCGATCGCGTAGCACATTTTTGCCTGGACCCATTTCTCTTCTACGCGATCGCGTAGATTAACCTGCGATCGCGATGTGCCCCCTTTTAACTCTACGCGATCGCGACTACTTCCCCTGCGATCGTGATGCTCTAGCCTCCAGCTCTACGCGATCGCATCCCCCTCCCCGTGATCGCGGAGAGCAAATGTTTGCTGCGTTTATGACAGCAGCCAGCTTTTCTCTTTTCTTCCAAAAATGGTCCGTTTGGACCCCCGGATTCATCCCGAGACCCCCGGGACCCCAACGAAAACCACCAACGTACTCCAAAACATGATACGAACTTGTTCCAACCATAAAAACACCATACTAAACATCAAAATCACCAATTATCCACGGATTCAAGCCTAAGTTTCTTCAAAACTTTCAAAACTAACATTCAATCCTAAACCCGATCAAACGATGTCCGAATGACCTGAAAATTTGCAGACATATCCAAAATCACATAACGAAGCTACAAAAATTGTCGGAATTCCATTCCGACCCCCGGATCAAAATCTCACCTACCGTTCGGATTTCGCCAAAATCCAACCTTAGCCAATTCAAGCTTAAAACTACACCGGACCTCCAAATTCAATTCCGATTGTTCTCCTAAGTCATAAATGATTCCCCGGAACTAGTCGAATCATCAGAATCCGGTTCCGAGCGCTCTAACTCAATAGTCAACTCCAGGTTGACTTTCCTTATTCACGTTTCATTCAAAAAGGCTATATGCCTCATTTTCAATCCAATGCACTCCTAACTCCCCCGATAGACTCTAGCACTGATATAAAAATAGGAAATATGTAATTACAACATAACGTGGTGGAAATTCCCGTGACGACAGGCCAGGTCGTCACAGAATTATCCTTGAGATGATAAGAAGTTAATCCGATTGATCTTAAGTGATACAAGGGTGCATAAGGGTGATTAACAAGTATTAGAACTTAAACGTATCAAGGATGTTGTAACTCGTACTTTTGGGTAAGCCTATAGATTCTTAATATACTCAGGAGGTCATGTTTTAAGGTATTTGAATCATATAATATCCGTATCATAAGTCTTGAAGTCAAACGAGTTATGAAACAAAAGTCGACAAAAGTTGTCGCTACTTAGGTTCATAGTTTTACTTAAACTTTAGGTCAAATGTTACTAAGTTTTTCTCCAAATTTACTTAGAATTTTGGAGTCATCTAACAATCAAATTGAAGATATATGAGTCTAGTTTCTAACGGATTAAATTGTTCGTTGATACAATCTCGGAGTAGAGAGATATTCGCATTTTTGCGAGACTGCGCCAAGCACCTCTCTATGGGACCCACTTAGGCGGTTTAAGACATTTGGATCTATATAGGACGCCTCCAACCCGTTTTAAGTCATTTATTATCACTATATTCAGACCTTATAACCCTAATAACACCATCTCAAGGTTCTCTCAAGGTTCAAGACCCAAACAAAGGGTAAACAACACAAATCAAGTGTCGGGAATCACGTGGCGCTAGTAAGTCTCTTATTCTTCTTGTTGTTGCTCATTTTTGTGTTGTTACAGCTCGTGTGGGGGGTTGTTTTAAAGGGTTTATGTTCTGTAAATACACCCTCTATTTCTTAATATCAACCCTAGGTGATTTCAAGCCTTCTAATGTGATTCTAGTGCCGAAACAAATACTAATTGATTGCTAGCTTCACTTCCTTGTTGTTGTGGCAGAATTGGAGGGATATTTCGTGGAGAATTAAGGTAAAATTGGAGTTATTCTTTCTGTATTAAGGTAATTAACCTCTTAATCTGTATGTATTTAAGATTATCCAAGTTGCGGCTAAGTCATTGAAGCTAGGAACTTGTGAAATATATATCGAAAGGCTTGGTAGTAATGTTATCGGTTGGTGGACTGTTTTGGGATGTTCAATATGATTAACATTGATGTTGTTTGGGCTGTTTGGTGATCGTTTTCACATGTGGGAATTCATATAAATACGGGAGGTTCTGTCCGTTTCATCACAAAATAGGTTGTGGTTGGTACATAATAGTTGCGACGCTTAAACGTTAACGATATTGTCATTTCTCCAATTATAGACTAAGGAGTCGTGATGTTTGCATAGCTTGAGGTTGGGGAAGTATATACAAGGTATGTGAGGCTATCACTTTCCTTCTTTTGCACGACTCTGATTGTACATAATGTAATGAACGAGCTTCCAAAGATACTCTACTCTTAGAAGCTAGCAGTACTTACATTGTTTTCCCTCTTATGGAACGAATGATGTTGATGTTGCTTCTCTTATTCTTATGTTATCAATGTTGTTGGTACTTCCTGATTCCTATAAGGTTCATAGTGAAGAGTTAGTCCTAATAAAGTTTACATAGGATACCGACCTTACGTCACTCCGAAAGGTCTACAAGGTGTTTCCATGAGTTGAGCATGCATTATATATATGTATCTATTTTAATCTACCGAGCCGCGCTATAGTCATCCGGGTAAGGAACCTATTGTGCAACCACTGATCAGTTGGATTTTACCAAGCTCCACGTGGTCGGGTACGATTCAACCGAGCCTTATAATGGCTCGGGTACGTTTTTACCGAGCCTATTACGGCCGGGTACGATATGATGATGATGATGCCCACGGAGGCATATGTTTTAAAAGATTATGTATTTATACATATGTATCATGCATTTCATGTCAGTATCCCTCAAAGGTACTCAGATGTTACAGGTTGTATATTCTCTATCCCTGCTTACATTACTGTTCGTATTTATGGTTCTCTGCCTTACATACTCAGTACTTTATTCGTACCGACGTCCTTTTGTTTGTGGATGCTGCATGTCGTGCTACAGGTCCTGATAGACAGGCAGGTGTAGCTTCCCCATCACGGTAGGTTGTCCAATTCGGCGGTGATTGGCGAGATCCCTTCTCCGGACTTGCCTTGGTCTTGGTATGCATTTTTGTTATAGACATTATGGGTATGTCGGGGCCCTGTTCCGGCTATGTTGCAGCACTTATGTTCCTTTAGAGGCTCATAGACAAGTGTCGACTCTGTATAGTTTGGTATGCCTTGTCGGCTGGTTTTTGTTGTATAGTCTTTCATTTTAGCGTGGTAGCTTGTACCATATGTATATAGTTTCTTGATTGTCTGGTCATCCCATGTTATGTAGGTTCATGCAATCATATTTTACTGTTGGTTGACCATGATCCATATCTATCATTTATATTGCTCTCGTCAGCCCTAAAAGATAGTAAAGAAGGTTAGATAAAATGTACGTTGGTGCACGACAAGTATGGTCGGGTGCTAGTCATGGTCCTCCAGTTTGGGTCGTGACAAACTTGGTATCAGAGCAAGTCTGTCCTAGGGATGTCTATGAGCCACTTCTAGTTGAGTCTGATTATGGATGTGTAGCGTGCCACATTTATAATCAGGAGGCTACATGACATCTAGGGTTGTTACTTTCTTCCTGAATCTAGATCGTGCATAGAGTTGAGTCGTAAGTGTTCGTCTCTAATATTCACCTTGTTTTCTTTTAGCGATGCCTTCGACTAGGAAGAAAACAATTAGTAGATAGCTTGATACAGCTGCGAGAGAGGGTACCAGTCAGGTGCCCAGAGCCAGAGAAGGCGAAAGTGAGGCTCAGAGTAAGATGCGGTCTCACACCTCATCTACTCCGTCTCTTCCAGAAGATATTAGGAGGCACCCAGCACCTCCAGCTCCTCCGTCTGGCACTACAGACCAGGATATGCGGAGTGCTTTGCAGTTATTGACTAGCTTGGTAGCCGCTCAGGCTCAGAGGCAGAATACAGGTGCTGCTGATAAACCAGTTAGTACAAGAGTTCGTGATTTTATTAATTTAGACCCTCCAGTGTTTACCGGATCAGACCCCAAGGAGGATCCGCAGACTTTTATTGACCGGGTTCATCGTACACTACGGGTTATGCATGTTAGTGATACAGAGGCAGTAGAGTTGGCTTCTTATCGGCTACGGGATTTAGCGGTTCTCTGGTATGATAGTTGGGAGAGATCCAGGGGTCCGAACGCTCCTCCAGCTATGTGGAAGGATTTTTCTGAGGCCGTTCTTTGTCTCTATTTGACAATTGAGATACGATGAGGTAGAGCTGATAAGTTCTTTAACCTTAGACAAGGTAATATGAGTGTGCGAGAGTATAGCATGAAGTTTGATTCTTTAGCAAAGTATGCTCCCCATATGGTGGCCGAGATGAGTGATATGGTGCATTTGTTCGTGAACGGGTTGGGACCCCATCTGATAAATGAGTGTATGACAGCCTCCTTGGTAGAAGGCATGGATATTTCCCGTATTCAAGCTTATGCCCAGAACCTAGAGGATCATAAGCGTCAGCAAATGGCAGATAGGGAGCAGGATAGGGGCTAGCATAAGAGGGCGATATTTGCAAGGTATTCTGATGACTTCAGAGGCAGTGCTAGACCCAAGTCTTCGAGGAGTTTGGCGCCATCTGTAGCTAGTGCTCCTCTATAGTTTTAGAGGCCTCGATATAATCGTTCCTATTCTGGTCCAGGTCAGAGTTTGCAGGCACCTGGATTGCAACATCACAGGGATACTAGTCAGACGAAACCCCCAACACCACGTTGTGATTAGTGCGGCAAGGCCCACTTTGAACTGTGTCGTCGAGGTTCTAATGCGTGTTATTTTTGTGGACAGCCTGGCCATATGATGCGGGATTGTCCTAACAGGGGAGGTGATAGTATGGCTCAGCCGAATAGATATGTGTCTGAATCTTCCTCATCAGTTCGACCTCCAACACGGGGCTTTCAGCAGCCGACAGGTCGTGGTAGAGGTAGAGGTGCAGGGCCGAGTTCGAGTGGTGCTCAAAATCGAACCTATACTCTAGTAGGTCGACAGGATCTCGAGTCGTCTCCAGATGTTGTTACAGGTATATTGTTTGTGTTTTCTTATGATGTATATGTGTTGATTGATCCGGGATCTACATTATCATATGTTACACCCTTTGTGGCTAATAAGTTTGGCATTGAACCTAAATTGATAAGTAAAACCCTTGCGGTATCTACACCAATAGGAGATTCTGTGATTGCTAGAAGGGTATATAGAGGTTTAACTGTGATGATTTGTAGTCGTCAAACCTCGGCAAATTTATTTGAGTTAGAAATGGTTGATTTTGATGTGTTACTGGGAATGGACTGGTTGGCCTCATGCTATGCAAATGTTGACTATCGTATGAAGATGGTTAGGTTTCAATTTCCTGGTGAACCCGTCATTGAATGGAAGGGGAACATTGCTACATCAAAAGATAGGTTTATTTCCTATCTTAAGGCAAGGAAAATGATCTCAAAAGGTGTCACGACCCAAAATGGAGGACCATGACTAGCACCCGACCATACTTGCCGAGCACCAACGTACATTTTATCTAACCTTCTTTATTATCTTTTAGGGTTGACGAGAGCAATATAAATGGTAGACATGGATCATGGACAACCAACAATAAAATATGATGGCATGAACCTACATAACATAGGATGACCTGACAATCAAGAAACTATATACATATGGTACAAGCTACCACGCTAAAATGAAAGACTATACAACAAAAACCAGGCGACAAGGCATACCAAACTATACATGAGTCGACACTTGTCTATGAGCCTCTAAAGGAACATAAGTGTTGCAACATAGTCGGAACAGGGCCCCGACATACCCATAATGTCTATAACAAAAATGCATACCAAGACCAAGGCAAGTCCGGAGAAGGGATCTCGTCAATCACCGTTGAACTAGACAACCTACTGTGATGGGGGAGCTGCACTTGCCTGTCTATCAGGACCTGCAGCACGACATGCAGCGTCCACAAACAAAAGGATGTCAGTACGAATAAAGTACCGAGTATGTAAGGCAGAGAACCATAAATACGAACAGTAATGTAAGAAGGGATAGAGAATATAAAACCTGTAACATCTGAGTACCTCTGAGGGCTACTGACATGAAATGCATGATACATATGTATAAATACATAATCTTTTAGAACATACGCCTCTGTGGGCATCATCATCATCATATCATACCCGGCCGTAATAGGCTCGGTAAAAACGTACCCGGCCATTATAAGGCTCGGTAGAATCGTACCCGGCCACGTGGAGCTCGGTAAAACCCAACTGATTAGTGGTTGCACAATAGTTTCCGTACCCGGCCGACTATAGCGCGGCTCGGTAGAGTAAAACAGGTACATATATATAACGCATGCTCGACTCATGGAAACACCTTGTAGACTTTTCGGAGTGACGTAAGGTCGGTATCCTATGTACACCATTTTAGGACTAACTCTTCACTATGAACCTTATAGGAATCAGGAAGTACCGACAAGATTGATAACACAAGAATAGGAGAAGCAACATTAACATCAATCGTTCCATAAAAGGGGAAATAATGTAAGTACTGCTAGCTTCTAAGAGTAGAGTAACTTTGGAAGCTCGTTCATTACATTATGTACAACCGGAGTCGTGCAAAAGAAGGAAAGGGATAGCCTCACAAAACTTGTATATACTGCCCCAACCTCGAGCTATACAAACATCACGAATCCTTAGTCTAAAATAGGAGAAATGACACTATCGTTAACGTTTAAGCGTCGCAACTATTATGTACCAACCACAACCTATTTTGTGATGAAACGGACAGCACCTACCCTATATATATGACTTCACACCATTCAAAACAATCACCAAACAGTGTAAACAACATCAATAATAAACATATTGAGCCTCCCAAAACAGTCCACACACAACCTAATCACTTCATACATACGACGGCCACTATAGTCGTATCAAATGACCCAAAAATATTACGAAGAAATAGAAACCACAACCCAACATATATATGGTGTTTCTCCACACCTTGCCTCTTTGAAAACTCCACAAAACAGTAATAAAAAATGCAGCCCAACAGCAACACAAAACAGTCCGCTACAAGTGAATAACCTGAACTCACGGCTTCCGATCACCGTCCCGTGAGTTCTTACGTGTATATAATGAATTACCATGAATTCACAGAAGAATAAATGTATGAAATATAGCAGTAAACTCACCTTAATTGTTGGATAACTCAGCCTTTATCTTGGTTCTTCAAACTCTAGTGTTTACAACCAATTTGAACTTGAAAGAGAGGGAAAATCAATTAGGGTTTGTGAATAATTTTTGGGAGGAAGTTTGCAGGTTTTTAGGTCTGGTTATTTGTGAAATATAATGAGGGATATATTTCAGAAGACAAACCTTTTAATGCGCTCCTTTTCTGACCCGAAATTGCCTCTTTTGTGCCGTCATTTAAACAACTAGCTGACCCACCTACTTGTCACCTAGCAGCTTGTGCAGTCTTACGAAAATGTCTATATCTCTCTATTCCAATATCGTATTGATAAACGGTTTAATGCGTTGGAAACTAGACTCATATATCTTCAATTTTGTGGGTAGATCCCCGTAATTACAAGTATATTGGGAGAAAATCTTTATAACATTTGACCTAAAGTTTAAGTAAAACTATGAACCTAAGTTGCGACAACTTTTGTCGATTTTTATTTTATAACTCGTTTGACTTCAAGTCTTATGATACGGATATTGTATGACTCAAATACCTTAAAACATGACCTCCTGAGTATATTAAGAATCTATGGGATTGCCCAAAAGTACGAGTTACAGCATCATTGATTCGTTTAACTTCTAATACTTGTTAATCACGCTTATGCACCCTCGTATCACTTAAGATCAATCGGATTAAATTCTTATCATCTCAATGATAATTCCTTCTTGGATTTATGTTAACTAACATATGGAATGAACTAACATGTGTGGATATGGGTTGTAACACCGTCCCCCCCCCCCGTAGGAACATTCGTCCTCAAATGTAAGGGTTTATGGGGAGTCCAAATCATCGTGGATTACAGCGAAAATTTGTTGGTCAATTTTCCCCTATAAAATGGTCACTAGCAAAATTTGCGAGCAGTGAAGCTCAAAGTATGGCCTCACAAGGCTACACAAAGCATTATGGATATGGCCTCACAAGGCTACACAAAGCATTATGGACATGGACATTGTTTACATAACACCATTTTGTATTAAGGAAGAGTGTTCTCAAGTTATTGCTTACCTCAAAAAGCCGTTTCACCTTTACAATGTATCTTGCGTTCCACCAACATCATTGTTATCATCATTCTGGAATAGGTAAGGGTATTTAGACTTCATCTCTTCTTCCGCTTCCCATGTCATTTCTTTCATCTTCTTGGTCCTCCATAATACTTTGACGGAAGCTGCATCTTTTGTTCTCAGCTTGCGGACTTGTCGATCTAATATAGCCACTGGCACTTCGTCATAAGATAGATCCTCTGTAACTTGAACATCTTTGATAGGGACAACTCGAGAAGGGTCTCCAATACATTTTCTCAACATAGATACATGGAATACCGGGTGGACAAATTCTAATTCGGATGGCAATTCTAACTCATAAGCAACTTGTCCAATTCGTTGAAGAATTTTATATGGACCGATAAACCTTGGACTCAGCTTACCTTTCTTCCCAAAACGCATAACACCCTTCATTGGTGAGATCCTCAAGAAAACCCAATCACCAACCTCAAACTCTACATCATGACGTCGGACATAGGAATAAGACTTTTTCCTGCTTTGTGCCATCCTCAATCGTTCCTGTATCACTTACACCTTCTCAATGGATTGGTGAATCAAATCAGGCCCATATAATTCTGTTTCACCGACTTCGAACCATCCAACTAGTGATCTACATCTCCTCCCATATAGTTCCTCATATGGGGCCATTTTAATACTAGAATGGTAGCTATTATTGTAGGCAAATTCTATGAGTGGAAGATGGTCATCCCAATTTCCCTTAAAATCTAGAACACATGCTTGTAGCATATCTTCCAATGTCTGAATGGTACGTTCAGCCTGTCCGTCAGTCTGCGGATGAAATGCAGTGCTGAGATTCACCTGTGTGCCTAAACCTTTCTGAAAAGACCTCCAAAAGTTAGCGCCGTAAATTGACCTACTCGATCCGATATAATAGATACCGGCACACCATGAAGCCTAACAATCTCTTTGATATACAACTTCACATAACCTTCGGCCGAGTAAGTTGTCTTAACTGGTAGAAAATGAGCACATATTGTAAGTCGATCAACTATCACCCAGATAGAGTCAAACTTATGATAAGATCGAGGTAATCCAATAACGAAGTCCATATTAATCACCTCCCATTTCCATGACGGAATCTCTATATTCTGAAGCAATCCACCGGGTTTCTGATGTTCTATCTTTACTTGTTGACAATTGGGACACTGGGCTACAAATTATGCAATAGACTTTTTCATGTTATCCCACCAATACTGCTCCTTGACAGCATGATACATCTTTGTTGATCCAGGATGGATGGAATATCGGGATTGATGAATTTCATTCATTATCTTTTCCTGCAACCCTGCCACATTCGGCAGACATAATCGGCCCTGGTATCTCAGTGCCCCATCTCCTCCGATCTCAAAAGCCGTAAGTTTACACTACTGAATGTTCTCTCTCAATCGTAGTAAGATAGGATCTTAATATTGCCGTGATTTTACCTCGGCTACCAAAGATGATTCTGATGTATTCTGTACAGTAACACTACCGTCATCAGAGTCTAACAATCTGATTCTCATATTGGCTAGCTTATGAAGCTCTTTAGTCAACCCCCATCTACCTGCATCAATATGTACTAAGCTTCCCATTGACTTACGGCTGAGAGCATCCGCCACAACATTGGCTTTACCGGGATGATACAATATCTCGACGTCGTAGTCCTTCAGTAATTCAAGCCACATACGCTGCCTCAAATTCAACTCTTTCTGCTTGAAGTTGTATTGTAGACTCTTGTGATCTGTGTAGATGTCAACATGGACGTCGTATAAGTAGTGCCGCCATATCTTCAAAGCATATATTACTGCAGCCAATTCCAAATCATGGGTTGGATAATTGTTTTCATGCTTCTTCAATTGTCTTGATGCATATGAAATCACATTCCCATGCTGCATCAACACGCACCCCAAACCTATACCTGAGGCATCACAATATACCACATATCCTTCGGTTCCTTCAGGGAGAGTGAGCACCGGTGCGGATGTCAATCGATCCTTCAACTCCTGAAAACTATGTTCACAAGTGTTAGACCACTGGAACATGGTAGCTTTCTGTATTAACTTAGTCAATGGTGCTGATATAGAGGAAAACCCTTCTACAAACTGCCTATAATATGCTGCTAGCCCCAGTAAGCTACGGACTTCTGATGGTGTTGTAGGTCTCGGCCAATTCTTTACTGCATCAATCTTCTGAGTGTCGACACTAATACCCTCGTCAGATATCACATGGCCAAGGAATGCTACTGAGTTCAGCCAGAATTCATATTTGGCGAGCTTAGCATATAACTTACGATCCTGAAGCATCCGTAATACTATCCGCAAGTGGCTCGCATGTTCCTCCTCCGAACGAGAATACACCAGAATGTCATCAATGAATACAATCACGAGCACATCAAGATAGGTCCTAAATACAGTATTCATGAGATCCATAAAAGCTGCTGGGGCATTTCTTAGCCCGAACGACATCACCAAGAACGCAAAGTGCCCATATCTTGTCCAAAAGGTCGTCTTTGGCATATCCTTCTCCTTAACCCTCACCTGATAATACCCTGAACGTAAGTCAATCTTGGAGAAATACTTGGCACCCTGGAGTTGGTCAAACAGGTCGTCAATTCTTGGAAGTGGATACTTGTTCTTTATAGTAAACTTATTCAACTGCCGATAGTCGATACACATCCGTAATGACCCATCTTTCTTCCGCACGAATAGAACAGGCGCACCCCAAGGTGAAGTGCTAGGCCTAATGAAGCCCTTATCCAGCAAGTCCTTTAACTGCACCTTCAACTCTCACAACTCTGCCGGGGCCATTCTATATGGAGGGATAGAGATCGGTTGAGTGTCAGGCAACACATCAATGCTAAACTCAATCTCCCTTTTTGGAGGAAGTCCTCGGAGTTCATTTGGGAAAACATCTGGAAATTCATTGACCACGGGGATAGATTGTAGAGTAGGCAGCTTCGCCTCCGCATCCCTAACGCGGACAAGATGATAAATGTAACCTTTTGAGATTATTTTCCTTGCCTTAAGATAGGAAATAAACCTACCTTTCGATGTAGCAATGTTCCCCTTCCATTCAATGACGGGTTCACCAGGAAATTGAAACCTAACCATCTTCATACGACAGTCAACATTTGCATAGCATGAGGCCAACCAGTCCATTCCCAATATCACATCAAAATCAACCATTTTTAACTCAAATAAATTTTCCGAGGTTTGACGACTACACATCATCATAGTGCAACCTCTATATACCCTTCTAACAATCATAGAATCTCCGATTAGAGTAGATACCGCAAGGGGTTTACTTATCAATTCAGGTTCAATGCCAAACTTATTAGCCACAAATGGTGTAACATATGATAATGTAGATCCCGGATCAATCAACGTATATACATCATAAGAAAACACAGACAATATACCTGTAACAACATCTGGAGATGACTCGAGATCCTATCGACCTACTAAAGCATAGGTTCGATCTTGAGCACCACTCGAACTCGACCCTGCATCTCTACCTCTAACACGACCTGTCGACTGCTGAAAACCCCATGCCGGAGGTCGAACTAATGAGGAAGAACTAGACATAGATCTAGTCGATTGAGCCATACTATCACCTCCCTTGTTAGGACAATCCCGCATCATATGGATAGGCTGTCCACAAGAATAACACGCATTAGAACCTCGATGGAACAGTCCAAAGTGGGCCTTGTCGAACTGATCACAACGTAGTGTTGGGGGTTTCGTCTGACTAGTATCCCTGTGATGTTGCGATCCAGATGCTTGCGAACTCTGACCTGGACCAAAATAGGATCGATCATATTGAGGCCTCTGAAACTGTGGAGGAGCACTAGTTACAGATGGAGCTGAACTCCTCGAAGACTGGGGCCTGGCGCTGCCTCTGAAGTCATCAGAATACCTTGCAAATCTCGCCCTCTTATGATGGCCCCTATCCTGCTCCCTATCTGCCCTCGGCTGGCGTTTACGATCCTCTAGGGTCTGGGCATAAGCTTGAATACGGGAAATATCCGTGCCTTCTACCAAGGAGGCTGTCATACACTCATTTATGAGATATGGTCCCAACCCGTTCACAAACAAATGCACCCTATCACTCATCTCGGCCACCATA
This sequence comes from Nicotiana noctiflora, assembly GCA_032618575.1. Classification (NCBI taxonomy): domain Eukaryota; kingdom Viridiplantae; phylum Streptophyta; class Magnoliopsida; order Solanales; family Solanaceae; genus Nicotiana; species Nicotiana noctiflora. The sequence goes on along the minus strand of JASVEL010010868.1, from coordinate 30,739 downwards.
TGGAGAGCATACCTTGCTAAAGAATCAAACTGCATACTATACTCACGCACACTCATATTACCTTGCCTAAGGTTCAATAACTTATCAGCTCTAGCTCGTCGTATCTCAACTGGCAAATAGTGACGAAGAAAGGCCTCAGAAAAATCCTTCCACACAGCTGGAGGAGCGTTCGGACCCCTGGATCTCTCCCAACTATCGTACCAGAGAACCGCTAAATACTGTAGCCTATAAGAAGCCAACTCTACTGCCTCTATATCACTAATATGCATAACCCGTAGTGTACGATGAACCTGGTCAATAAAAGTGCGAATCCTCCTTGGGTTCTGATCCGGTAAACACTGGAGGGTCTAAATTAATAAAATCACAAAGTCTCATACTAACTGGTTTATCGGCAGCACCTGTATTCTGCCTCTGAGCCTGAGTAGCTACCAAGCTAGTCAATAACTGCAAAGCACTTCACATATCCTGGCCTGTAGTGCCAAACGGAGGAGCTGGAGGTGCTGGGTGCCTCCTAATATCCTCTAGAGGAGACGTAGTAGATGAGGTATGAGACGGTATCTCACTCTGAGCCTCACTTTGGCCTGCTCTGGCTTGGGGTACCTAACTGGTACCCTCTCCCGCAGCTGTATCAAGCCGTCGACTAATTGTTTGTTTCCTAGTCGAAGGCATCGCTGGAAGAAAACAAGGTGAATATTAGAGATGAACACTTACGACTCAACTCTATGCACGATCTAGATTCAGGAAGAAACTAACAACCCTAGATGTCATGTAGCCTCCTGATTATAAATGTGGCACGCTACACATCCATAATCAAGACTCTACTAGACATGGCTCATAGACAATCCCTAGGATAGACTTGCTCTGATACCAAGTTTGAAGGTTAGATAAAATGTACGTTAGTTCTCGGCAAGTATGGTTGGGTGCTAACCATGGTCCTCTAGTTTGGGTCGTGACAAAAGGTTACATTTATCATCTTGTTCGCGTTAGGGATGCGGAGGCGAAGCTGCCTACTCTACAATCTATCCCCGTGGTCAATGAATTTCCAGATGTTTTCCCAAATGAACTCCCAGGCCTTCCTCCAGAAAGGGAGATTGAGTTTAGCATTGATGTGTTGCCTCAAACTCAACCGATCTCGATCCCTCCATATAGAATGGCCCCGGCAGAGTTGCGGGAGTTGAAGGTGCAGTTAAAGGACTTGCTGGATAAGGGCTTCATTAGTCCTAGCAATTCACCTTGGGGTGCGCCAGTCCTATTCGTATGGAAGAAAGATAGGTCATTATGGATGTGTATCGACTATCGGCAGTTGAATAAGTTTACTATAAAGAACAAGTATCCACTTCCAAGAATTGACGACCTGTTTGACCAACTCCGGGGTGCCAAGTATTTCTCCAAGATTGACTTACGTTTAGGGTATCATCAGGTGAGGGTTAAGGAGAAGGATATTCCAAAGACGGCCTTTTGGACAAGATATGGGCACTTTGAGTTCTTGGTGATGTCGTTCGGGCAAACAAATGCCCCAACAGCTTTTATGGATCTCATGAATACTGTATTCAGGCCCTATCTTGATGTGTTCGTGATTGTATTCATTGATGACATTCTGGTGTATTCTCATTCGAAGGAGGAACATACCGGCCACTTGCGGATAGTATTACAGATGCTTCAGGATCGTAAGTTATATGCTAAGCTCGTCAAATGTGAATTCTGGCTGAGCTCAGTAGCATTCCTTGGGCATGTGATATCTGACAAGGGTATTAGTGTCGACACTCAGAATATTGATGCAGTAAATGATTGGCCGAGACCTACAACACCATCAGAAGTCCGTAGCTTCCTGGGTCTAGCAGGATATTATAGGCGGTTTGTAGAAGGGTTTTCCTCTATATCAGCACCATTGACTAAGTTAACACAGAAAGCTACCAAGTTCCAGTGGTCTAACAATTGTGAACGTAGTTTTTGGGAATTGAAGGATCGATTGACATCCGCACCGATGCTCACTCTCCCTTAAGGAACAGAATGATATGTGGTATATTGTGATGCCTCAGGTATAGGTTTGGGGTGCGTGTTGATGCAGCATGGGAAGGTGATTTCATATGCATCAAGACAATTGAAGAAGCATGAAAAGAATTATCCAACCCATGATTTGGAATTGGTTGCAGTAATATATGCTGTGAAGATATGGCGGAACTTCTTATACGACGTCCGTGCTGACATCTACACAAATCACAAGAGTCTACAATACATCTTCAAGCAGAAAGAGTTGAATTTGAGGCAACGTATGTGGCTTGAATTACTGAAAGACTACGACGCAGAGATATTGTATAATCCCGGTAAAGCCAATATTGTGGCAGATGCTCTCAGCCGTAAGTCAATGAGAAGCTTAGTACATATTGATGCAGTAGATGGGGGGTTGACTAAATAGCTTCATCAGCTAGACAATATGAGAATCAGATTGTTAGACTCTGATGACAGAAGTGTTATTGTACATAATACATCAAAATCATCTTTGGTAGCCGAGGTGAAAACACGGCAATATGATAATCCTATTTTAGTACGATTGAGAGAGAACATTTAGTAGTGTAAACTTACGGCTTTTGAGATTGGAGGAGATGGGGAACTGAGATACCAGGGCCGATTATGTGTGCCGAATATGGCAGGTTGCGAGAAAAGATTATGAATGAAATTCATCAATCCTGATATTCCGTCCATTCTGGCTCAACAAAGATGTATCATGATGTGAAGGAGCAGTATTGGTGGGATAACATGAAAAAGTCTATTGCAGAATTTGTAGCCCAGTGTCCCAATTGTCAACAAGTAAAGATAGAACATTAGAAACCCGGTGGATTGCTTCAGGTAATAGTGATTCCGACCTGGAAATGGGAGGTGATTAATGTGGACTTCGTTATTGGATTACCTCGATCTTATCATAAGTTTGACTCTATCTAGGTGATAGTTGATCGATTTACAAAATGTGCTCATTTTCTGCCAGTTAAGACAACTTACTCAGCTGAAGATTATGCAAGGTTGTATATCAAGGAGATTGTTAGGCTTCATGGTGTGGCGGTATTTATTATATCAGATCGAGGAGCTCAATTTACGGCTAACTTTTGGAGGTCTTTTCAGAAAGGTTTAGGCACACAGGTGAATCTCAGCACTATATTTCATCTGCAGACTGACGGACAGGCTGAACGTACCATTCAGACATTGGAAGATATGCTACAAGCATGTGTTCTAGATTTTAAGGGGAATTGGGATGACCATCTTCCACTCATAGAATTTGCCTACAATAATAGCTACCATTCCAGTATTAAAATGGCCCCATATGAGGCACTATATGGGAAGAGATATAGATCACCAGTTGGATGGTTCAAAGTCGGTGAAACAGGATTATATGGGCCAGATTTGATTCAACAAGCCGTTGAGAAGGTGAAAGTGATACAAGAATGATTGAGGACGGCACAAAGCAGGCAAAAGTCTTATTCTGATGTCCGACGTCGTGATCTAGAGTTTGAGGTTGGTGATTGGGTTTTCCTAAGGATCTGACCAATGAAGGGTGTTATGCATTTTGGGAAGAAAGGTATGCTGAGTCCAAGGTATATCGGTCAGTATAAAATTCTTCAACGAATTGGACAAGTTGCTTATGAGTTAGAATTGCCATCCGAATTAGAATTTGTCCACCCGGTATTCCATGTATCTATGTTGAGAAAACGTATTGGAGACCCTTCTCGAGTTGTCCCTATCAAATATGTTCAAGTTACAGAGGATCAATCATATGAAGAAATGCCAGTGGCTATATTAGATCGACATGTCCGCAAGCTGAGAACAAAAGATGTAGCTTCCGTCAAAGTATTGTGGAGAAACAAAATATGAAAGAAATGACATGGGAAGCGGAAGAAGATATGAAGTCTAAATACCCTTACCTATTCCAAAATGATGATAACAAAGATGTTGGTGGAACGCAAGATACATTGTAAAGGTGAAACGGCTTTATGAGGTAAGCAATAACTTGAGAACACTCTTCCTTAATACAAAATGGTGATATGTAAATAATGTCCATGTCCATAATGCTTTGTGTAGCCTTGTGAGGCAATACTTTGAGCTTCAGTGCTAGCAAATTTTGCTAGTGACCATTTTATAGGGGAAAATTGACAAAAAATTTCCGCTGGAATCCACGATGATTTGGACTCCCCATAAACCCTTACATTCGAGGACGAATGTTCCTAAGAGGGGGGGGGGAGGGTGTTATAACCCATATCCACACACGTTTGTTCATGACATATGTTAGTTAACACAAATCCAAGAAGGAATTATCCTTGAGATGATAAGAAGTTAATCTGATTGATCTTAAGTGATACAAGGGTGCATAAGGGTGATTAACAAGTATTAGAAGTTAAACGAATCAAGGATGCTGTAACTCGTACTTTTGGGTAAACCTATAGATGCTTAATATAATCAGGAGGTCATGTTTTAAGTTATTTTAATCATATAAGATCCATATCATAAGTCGTGAAGTCAAATGAGTTATGAAACAAAAGTTGTCGCAACTTAGGTTCATAGTTTTACTTAAACTTTAGGTCAAATGTTACTAAGTTTTTATTCAAATTTACTTAGAATTTTTGAGTGATATAACCACCAAATTTAATATCTATGAGTCTAGTTTCTAATGCATTAAACCGTTCGTCGATACAATCTCGGAGTAGAGAGATATTCACATTTTCGCGAGACTGCGCCAAGCACCTCTCTATGGGGCCCACTTAGGCGGTTTAAGACATTTGGATCTATATTGGACGCCTCCAACTCGTTTTAAGTAATTTATTTTCACTATATTCAGACCTTAGAACCCTAAGAACACCCTCTCAAGGTTCTCTCAAGGTTTAAGACCCAAACAAAGGGCAAACAACACAAATCAAGTGTCGGGAATCACGTGGCGCTAGTAAGTCTCTTGTTCTTCTTGTTGTTGCTCATTTTTGTGTTGTAACAGCTCGTGTGGGGTTTTTTTTTAAAGGTTTTATGTTCTGTAAATACTCCCTCAAGTTCTTAATATCAACCCTAGGTGATTTCAAGCCTTCTAAAGTGATTCTAGTGCCGAAAAAAATATTAATTGATTGCTAGCATCGTTTCCTTGTTGTTGTGGCAGAATTGGAAGGATATTTAGTGGAGAATTAAGGTCAAATTGGAGTTTTTCTTTCTGTATTAAGGTAATGAACCTCTTAATCTGTATGTATTTAAGATTATCCAAGTTGCGGCTAAGTCATTGAAGCTAGAACTTGTGAAATATGTATCGAAAGGCTTGGTAGTAATGTTATCGGTTGGTGGACTATTTTTATATGATTAACATTGATGTTGTATGGGCAGTTTGGTGATTATTTTCACATGTGGGAATTCATATAAATATGGGATTTTCTATCCGTTTCATCACAAAATAGGTTGTGGTTGGTACATAATAGTTGTGCAGCTTAAACGTTAACGATAGTGTCATTTCTCCTATTGTAGACTAAGGAGTCGTGACGTTTGCATAGCTTGAGGTTGGGGCAGTATATACAAGGTATGTGAGGCTATCCCTTTCCTTCTTTTGCACTACTCCGATTGGACATAATGTAATGAACGAGCTTCCAAAGATACTCTACTCTTAGAAGCTAGCAGTACTTACATTGTTTTCCCTCTTATGGAACGATTGATGTTGATATTGCTTCTCTTATTCTTATGTTATCAATCTTGTTGGTACTTCCTGATTCCTATTAGGTTCATAGTGAAGAGTTAGTCTTAATAAGTTGTACATAGGATACCGACCTTACGTCACTCCGAAAGGTCTACAAGGTGTTTCCATGTGTCGAGCATGCTTTATATATATGTATCTATTTTACTCTACCGAGCCGCGATATAGTCGGCCGGGTACAACACCTATTGTGCAACCACTGATCAGTTGGGTTTTACCGAGCTCCACGTGATCGGGTACGATTCTACCGAGCCGTACAATGGTCGGGTACGTTTTTACCGAGCATATTACGGCCGGGTACGATATGATGATGATGATGCCCCCAGAGGCGTATGTTTTAAAATATTATGTATTTATACATATGTATCATGCATTTCATGTCAGTAGCCCTCAGAAGTACTCAGATGTTACAGGTTGTATGTTCTCTATCCCTGCTTACATTACTATTCGTATTTATGATTCTCTGCCTTACATACTCAGTACTTTATTCGTACTAACGTCATTTTGTTTGTGGACGCTGCATGTCGTGCTGCAGGTCCTGATAGATAGGCAGGTGCATCTCCCCCATCACAGTAGGTTGTCCAGTTCAGCGGTGATTGGCGATATCCCTTCTCCGGACTTGCCTATGTCTTGGTATGCATTTTTGTTATAGACATTATGGGTATGTTGGGGCCCTGTTCTGGCTATGTTGCAGCACTTATGTTCCTTTAGAGGCTCATAGACAAGTGTCGACTCATGTATAGTTTAGTATGCCTTGTCGGCTGGTTTTTATTGTATAGTCTTTCATTTTAGCGTGGTATCTTGTACCATATGTATATAGTTTCTTGATTGTCTGGTCATCCCATGTTATGTAGGTTCATGCCATTATATATTATTGTTGGTTGTCCATGATCCATGTCTACCTTTTATATTGATATTGTCATCCCTAAAAGATAATAAAGAAGGTTAGATAAAATGTACGTTGGTGCTCGGCAAGTATGGTCGGGTGCTAGTCATGGTCCTCCAGTTTGGCTCGTGACACCTCCGCTTCTGCGACCTCTGGTTCGCAGAAGCGTAACCGCTCCTGCACTGCATCCTTTGCTTCAGCGGATCTACCTGGCCAAGCCCAAATTCGTATTTGTGATAAAAATCCTGCTCCTGCGGTTCCCAATCCGCAGAACTGAAAACACTGCTGCATTTTATGACAGCAGCTCTTATAACTCAAAATCCTTCCAATTAACCTTTCGAACTCATCCCGAGGCCCCCGGGACCTCAACCAAAAATGCCATTCTACTCTAAATCACTATACCAACTTGTTCCAATCATAAAAATACGCCATTAAACAAAGAAATCATCGCATTATAGCGGATTCAAGTCTAGGATTTAAGTCAAACTTTCGAAACTAACATTCAATCAAAAACCCGACCAAATGACGTCCGAATGACTTGAAAATTTGTAGACGTACCCAAAATAACATAACAAAGCTACAGGAATTGTCAGAATTCCATTCCGACTCCCAGATAAAAATCTCACCTACCATTCGGATTCCGCCAAAATTCAACCTTAGCCAATTCAAGCCTATTTCTACACTGGACCTCCAAATTCGATTCTGATCGCTCCCCTTAGTCATAAATCACCTCCCGGAACTAACCAAATCATCAAAATCTGATTCCGAGCTCTCTAACTAAATAGTCAACTCTAGGTTGACTTTCTATAATCAAACTTTCTTTCAAAAGGCTATTTGCCTCAGTTTCAACCAAAATCACTCCTAACTCACCCGATAAACTCTAATACCGATGTAAAAGCATGAAACATATAAATACAAGGTAATGGTGTGGTAATTACCGTGACGACGGGCCGGGTTGTCACATTCTCCCCCACTTAAGGAAATGCTCGAGCGGGTCAAGAAACATACTTGAAGACTCAAACAAGTGAGGGTATCTGCTCCGAATCTCCCACTCGATCTCCCAAGTGGCCTTCTCCATGGGTTAACGTCTCCACTGAACCTTAACTGATGCAATGTCCTTGGATCTTAATCTTCTTACCTGACGACCCAATATAGCTATAGGCTCCACATCATAGGTCAAGTCATCATCAAGCTGAATAGTGCTAAAGTCCAACAAATACGATGGGTCGCCAACACATTTCCGGAGCATGGATACGTGAAACACTGGATGAAGACTGGGTGGCAAAGCAAGCATATATGCTACCTCTCCAATCCTCCTGAGTATCTCAAAAGGGCCAATGAATCTCGTACTGAGCTTTCCTTTCTTCCCAAACCTCATGACGCCTTTCATCGGCAAAATCTTCAGTAAGACTTTCTCACCCATAGAATAAGACACATCCCGAACCTTCCGGTCTACATAACGCTTCTGGCGCGACTGAGCTGTGCGAAGTCTCTCCTGAATAACCTTCACCCTTTCCAAAGCATCCTAGACTAACTCTGTCCCCAATAACCTCGCCTCACCGGGCTCAAACCAACCAACTGGAGATCTACACCATCTCCCATATAAAGCCTCATACGCCGCCATCTGAATACTGGATTAGTAGTTGTTGTAATAGGCAAACTCTGCGAGAGGCAAGTAATCAACCCATGAACCACCGAAGTCAATAACATAAGCTCTCTACATATCCTCCAAGATCTGAATAGTACGTTTGGACTGTCCGTCTGTCTGAGGATGGAATGCAATACTCAACTCAACCTGGGAGCCCAACTCCCGCTGAAATGTCCTCCAGAACTGTGAAGTAAACTGAGTACCTCTGTCTGATATGATAGAAACTGGGACTCCATGCAATCTAACAATCTCTCGAATGAATATCTCAGCTAACCGCTCCAAGGAGTACGTAGTACACACATGAATGAAGTGAGCTGACTTGGTCAGCCTATCCACAATCACCTAAACTGAATCAAACTTCCTCGCCGTCCGAGGGAGTCCAGTAACAAAGTCTATAGTGATCCTTTCCCACTTCCACTCAGGGATATCAATACGCTGCAACACACCACCGGGCCTCTGAAGCTCGTACTTAACCTGTTGACAGTTGAGGCACCGTGCTATATGTGTTACAATGTCCATCTTCATATTCCTCTATCAATAGTGCTATTTCAAGTCTTGGTAGATCTTGGCGGCACCTGGATGGATAGAATACCGCGAGCTATGGGCCTCCTCCAATATCAACTCACGAAGGCCATCAACATTGGGCACACATATTCGGCCCTACATCCTCAATACACCATCACTATCAATGGTGACATCTCTGGCATCATCATGATGAACTCTGTCCTTAAGGACAACCAAGTGTGGATCATCATACTGGCGCTCACGAATACGATCATATAGCGAAGACCGAGATACAACACAAGCCAACACCCTGCTGGGCTCTGAAATGTCTAACCTCACAAGCCGATTGGCTAGTGCCTGAACATCATAAGCCAATGATTTCTCCTTAGCTGGAATATATGCCAAGCTGCCCATACTGCCAGCCTTCCGACTCAAAGCATCGGCCACCATATTGTCCTTCCCCGGATGATATAGAATATTAATGACATAATCCTTGAGCAACTCAATCCATCTCCGCTGTCTCAAATTAAGATCCTTCTATTTGAACAAATGCTGGAGACTGTGATGATCGGTATACACCTCACAGGACACGCCGTACAAATAGTGCCTCCAAATCTTCAAGGCATGAACTATGGCAGCTAGCTCCAAATCATGAACAGGGTAGTTCTTCTCATGTGGCTTTAACTGTCGAGAAGCATAAGCAATCACTCTACCCTCCTGCATTAATATACAACCTATCCCCAATCTTGAGGCATCACAATATACAGTATATGAACCTGAAGCTGATGGCAACACTAATACTGGAGGTGTGGTCAAAGCTGTCTTGAGCTTCTAAAAGCTCTCCTCACACTCATCCGACCACACGAATGGTGCACCCTTCTAAGTCAACTTAGTTAAAGAAGAAGCAATGGATGAAAATCACTGAACAAACCGGCGATAATATCCCGCCAAGCCAAGAAAGCTCCTGATCTCTGTAGCTAAAGACGGTCTAGGCCAACTCTGCACCGCCTCTATCTTCTTAGGATCAACCTGAATACCATCACGAAACACCACATGACCCAGAAATGCTACTGACTCGAGCCAAAAATCGCACTTGGAGAATTTAGCATATAAGTTCTCCTTCCTCAATCTCTGCAACACAATTCTCAAATGCTAAGCATGCTCCTCCTAACTACGGGAGTAGACTAGAATGTCATCAATGAACACGATCACGAATGAATTCAAATACGGCCTAAACACGCTGTTCATCAGGTGCATGAACGCTGCCATGTCTAGTCCTGAATGCAGTCTTAATAATATCAGAGTCCCTGATCTTCAGCTGATGATAGCTTGAACGAAGATCAATCTTAGAAAACACTCTCGCACCCTATAACTGATCAAATAAATCATCAATGCGCGGTAGAGGGTATGTGTTCTTCACTGTTACCTTGTTCAATTGTCTATAATCAATACACATCCGCATGGAACCATCTTTCTTCTTAACAAATAACACCGGTGCACCCCACGGGAACACGCTAGGGCGAATGAATCCCTTATCCAAAAGCTCCTGAAGTTGTTCTTTTAATTCCTTCAGCTCAGCTAGTGCCATCCGATAAAGGGGCATAGAAATTGGCTGAGTGCCCGGCACCAAGTCAATGCCAAAATCAATATCCCTGTCCGGCAGCATACCCGACAGGTCTGAGGGGAATACATCTGGAATGTCCCTCACAACAGGTACAAAATCAATGCTAGGAGACTCAGCTCCCACATCCCTCACAAATGCTAAATACGACAAACACCCATTTCCAACCACACTCTGAGCCTTTAAGAACGAAATAACACAGCTAGGGATGAAATCAATCGACCCCCACCATTCTATCTGAGAAATACCAGGAATAGCCAACGTAACCGTCTTAGCATGACAGTCCAATATAGCATGGTACGGAGACAACCAGTCCATACCCAATATTACATCAAAGTCCACCAGCCCCAACAATAACAGATCCGCCTGGGTCTCCAGACCCCTAATAGAAATAACACGGGATCTATAGACATGATCCACAACAATCGTATCACCCACGGGGGTGGATACATGAATAGGTAAATCAAGACTACCACGGGTCGTACCCAAGTGATGTGAAAAATAAGAAGACACGTACGAATATGTGGACCCTAGATCAAATAGAACAGAGGAATCTCCGTGACAGATAGAAATGATACCTGTAATCACTGCATCGGAGGCAACTGCATCACACATGTCAATAAGTGCATAGAATCGTGCCTGGCCTCCACTGGATCGCTCTTCGCCTTTGGGGCGATTACGAGAAGACTGACCTCCACCTCTACTAACCTGAGATGGTGCGGAAAAGGAGGGCTGATCCCTCTGCTGAGCCCTGTCCTTACGAAGTCGAGGGCACAGCCTCCTTATGTGGCCAAACTCGCCATACTCAGAACAGCTACCTAGTGTTGGAGAAGGGGACTGAAGGGAACCCCTCGCCGCAGATGAACCCTGTGCTGAAGAAGTAGTAGGTGCTGCACTTTTGGCTGGGAGGGCACTAAGTGAAGACAGACCCTGCTGGAATCTTTGGCGACCATGACCAAAAGAAGCTCCGCTCTACTCAGGACGGCCTGAATGAGAAGGTCTAGATGAGCGACCTCTGCCCTACTTAAAATGCCCTCTAGATAGAGCACCGCTGAAGCTACCAGAACCATGAGGCCTCTTGGCCTCCTGCTCCTCCAGCTCACACTGGCGATCCGCCTCAATGGAGCGTGCCATATCCACAACCTGCTCAAAAGATGACGATAGAACTCTCTCTCTCTGGTCATGATAAGGCGAATGGAGTAGCTGAGGCCATCAATGAACCTCTTAATCCTCTCCCGATAAGTCGAGATCATCCATTTGGCATGGTTAGCCAACTGTGTATATCTCAACTCATACTGGGTCACTGACATGTCACCCTGTACTAACCACTCAAACTGGCGATGAAGCTCCTCACGACGGAACTGAGGTACATACTTCTCCAAGAAGAGAGTAGAAAACTCATGCCCGGTAAGAGGTGCTGCTCCCGCAGGCCTACACCTCACAAACTCCTCCCACCAATCAAATGCTGGACCAGTAAACAGAAAAGTAGTGAATGAAACCCCGCTGGACTCAAGAATACCAGCTGTATGTAGCATCATTTGGCACTTATCTAAGAAACCCTGGGCATCCTCGCCCTCAGTACCATTGAATTGAGGTGGCTGGAGTCTACCAAATCTCTCTAAAAGACGCTGCTCGTCGTCGGGCATAACCTGAACCATATGCTCTAGGGCTGGTGCAGCTGGAGGAATAACTGGTGCAACCTCTCGAGGATAAGTACAGGCGTCCCCGTACCGATCCACAAGACTCTACCAACCGGCGCAAGACTCATGAGGCCTAGTAACCTAGGCTCTGATACCAAATTGTCACGACCCCAAACCTGGTCGTGATGGCACCCAACACACTGCTAGGCCAGCCCGACCAATCAAAACTCACGGAGCTATTAGCTCACTTATAACCATTTTAGTCATCAACAAAGATAGAACAATAGTAATAGAATTACCAGGTACGGGGATCACGTCCCAAAATGATAACAACTCCCCAAAGACCAAGCGGTCACGAGTCATGAGCCTCTAAAGAGTATACAAGTGTAATAGTGTCTATATCAGTACTCAGTGCGGAATTAGATAACAACATGAATAAAAGTAAGCTCGAAGGTGAGTCAGGTCATACGGACGTTGCAGCTACCTTAACTATCTCGAAAGTATCTCCGAGCAGCTACTGGGTCAGGTCTGCTGTGACGTACCTGGATCTACACACAAGTTGTTGGGAGTAAAGTGAGTAATTCCAGACTCAGTGGTAATGAACAGCTGTAAGACAGCGAATGTAAGAAATCACAATATAGCACTATGTAAAGCTATAATCAAATACCCTGCAACAGTATCAATGTCAATAGTATCTGTACCAGCAATAACTAGCAAAACAATATAACAACTATCAGATGTAGCTAAATGCAATGCAAAGCATGAAATGACCGCTACGGCGCATAGCACGATCCATTTGGGTACCTGTGCTCACTATGGGGGTTCAGACTCCGGAGGGGCTCCTACTACCCAAGCACAATATCATGAATACGCTGCGGCGTGCAGCCCAATCCACTACCAGTCAGGAAATATGCAAATGCAGCCTCAAAGGCTCAAAAGTAGTTGTTGAAAACTCTTTTATCATTTTTCAATAGAAAATAGTATATCAAAGTTCCAAAGTTTGGAAAACCATAATATCAGTAATAGCTCCGGACTGGTAGTAAAAATAGCTTGTCAATATCACAGAAATAATGATAACGATCCTCAAAGGATCCCAATAACTGGTTCACAGCCCAATAATGTACACAACTATGCAAGAGGAAGGTTCACCGGCTCAAGAATAGCCAATATCATAGTATAACTATCAACAGGTCGGACTAAGCCATAGTCCCCAATCACAATCGACCCCACACTCACAGGAGAGTACGTGCTCGCCGCTATACAGCATCAAAAAGTGGTATACCGGGGTTTCGAACCCGCTGGTCAACACCCACATCCATTACTCACCTCGACTTGGCTCGACGACTAATCTGCGATGCCTTTGCCACGAGAATCAACCTCTACATGCGTAGAATCTAATCAAATGTAGTAGAAATACATCAAAATTGGCCAATGGGATGTTACCCAGTCAAAGAAATTCAAATTACACCAAAAACTACCAAGTTGCCAAAACCTAACTTTCGGTACGCTTCTCGAAAAATTACAAAAGTCACATATTCGGAATCCTTGTCTCAACACAAGTCTATGTATATAAAATTTACTAAAATCGGTCTCCATTTTCAAATTTAAATAATTGATTTTCCATAACCCAGACCTAGGGTGAAAACCTCCATTAATACACCCCTAATTCCTCCAATTTTAGTCGAAAACACCATAATTTAGTAAGGAAATGACCTAATTTAGGTCCATGAATGATTACCTGAAGAATCCCTTTGATTTCTCTGAAAATCACCCCTTAATCGCCTCTTAGAAGATGCCTTAGCGTTTTAAGACTGTTCTGAAATTTATGACCTTCTGATTCTAATAACTGACGCGATTTCCGCTTCTGCCGACACAGGCTCGCACGTGTGAGTCCGCATCTGTGACCAATTGGTCGCTTCTATGATCCAACAGTAAACCGCCCAACTTCGCACCTGCAGTCCAGGTCTCACACCTACTAGACCGCCTATGTGAAACAACGTCCGCACCTGCGATGATCCACCCAAACGCCTGCCTTCGCTTCTGCGACCTCTGGTTCGCAGAAGCATAATCGCTCCTGCGCTGGATCCTCCGCTTTTGCGGAGCTACCAGGCCAAACCCAATTTTGCATTTGCAATAAAAATCCCGCTCCTGCGATTCCTCTTCTGCGGTTCCCAATCCGTAGAAGCGAAAACACTGCTGCATTTTATGACAACAACTCTTATAACTCAAAATCCTTCCGTTTAACCTCCCGAACTCATCCCGAGGACCCCGGGACCTCAACCAAAAATGCCATTATACTCTAAATCACTATACGAACTTGTTCCAATCATAAAAACATGCCCTTAAACACAGAAATCATCGAATTATACCGGATTCAAGCCTAGGATTCAACTCAAACTTCCGAAACTAACATTGAATCAAAAATTCGACCAAGCGACATCCGAATGACCTAAGAATTTGCAGACATAGCCAAATTCACATAACGAAGCTACAAGAATTGTCATAATTCCATTCCGACTCCCGGATCGAAATTTCACCTACCGTTCGGATTCCTCCAAAATTCAACCTTAGCCAATTCAAGCCTATTTCTACACCGAACCTCCAAATTCAATTCCGATCGCTCCCCTAAGTCACAAATCACCTCCCGGAACTAACCAAATCATCAAAATCTGATTTCGAGACCTTTAACTAAATAGTCAACTCCAGGTTGACTTTCCATAATCAAACTTCCTTTCAAAAGGCTATTTGCCTCATTTTCAACCAGAATCACTCCTAACTCACCCGATAAACTCTAACACCGATATAAAAGCATGAAACATATAGTAAGCAAGCTGGTAAGAGTCAAAAACACTAACCAGCTGCACATTAATAAGCAAGTAAAGGAAAAATCGAGTGCCAATGGTTGTTTTTTCAATAGTAATAGAGAATGACCAAGAGACTCCCAAAATCCAATATGTTAAAGTTCTCAAGGGTTTCAAGTGAACCACGAGTAGTGCTCACACTGAAAAATAACAATTGTTGAATTTCTGTGGCCTTGGATTTCAACTGGCCAATGTCTCAAACTTAGAATAATAGAACGAGTGATAATGAGAGTGAGAGTGAGAAAAAATAGCAGTAATAATGTCTGTCCAAAGGGGAAATCAGGAAGGGGTTATATAATAGCTAAAACCAAACATCCAAACAAGGAAACACATTCAATTAAACATAAATAAGGTAAAAGAGCATGTAGAATCAATTTAAAACCAAACTAAGAGAAATTAATCAAACTCTAGTTTTTCTCAGAATCACAGATTGACCGAAGAATCTTGTCAAATGAGATGATGAAAATATAATCTTACATTCAGGAAGATTATTACAATAATATGTTGTAGATGAATGGATAAAAGTTGAAACTAGATTTTGCTTTTTAATAAGGATTTATTCAGAATGGACGTATTAGCGAGACTTTTAGATCTTTTATGCCGCGGTGGGAGAGAAGGCTCACATGTAGGTAAAAACAGCTTCATGACGGATCCCTAGTAGGAACGCTTATCTGCATCATGTGCATTTGACTTAGGGGACTCAACACAGGGGTTGGGTCTGTCTAGGACAAGCAACCTGAAGTGAAAAGACCATCCTGCTGCATCAAATTTTGTGCATTTACTTGTTCAGATCGGCATACTGACCAGTTTCAAATATTGGAAAACTAAAAAAAGAAAAAAAAATAACAATGTAGAGGATTAATCATTTGTTTTGCCCGAATAATGTCAAAATCATATTAAGTTGTTTTAGAAATTTAAATAAAATAAAATGAAAAAAGAAGAAAAAAAGACTTTATTTTAGTGTGTCTCTTTTTTTAAATAATATATTCAAAAAAATAATATTTTTGGGTTTATTTGAGAAAACAAAAGGATTCTTGTTTTAAACTTAGTTTGTTTTTCTTTGACGAACTACGCTGGGTCTGATTCACGCGGGGATGTGATACGTAGGCAATCCACATAAGATTCGACCACCACTAACAATAAAAAAGAAAAGAGAAATCAAAAAGGGAAAAGTTCCAAAGACAAGCTGGGATGACGCATGCAAGACATGTTAGAAAGGATTAATTGATTAGGAAACATTGCATTCCAATATGTGATTACTAAATCTGTTAAATCCTAACACTAACTAGTTTGTTGTTTCATAATCTATACCAGTCAGTTGTTAGTACGTTCTGGCACGACACCTATATCTAACTAGATCTAAAGGACCCCTGCCTTTAAGCATGACTACTTCAGAGCACATCATCGAGGAGGAGAGGCCTACTAGCCAGCTACTGAAAGAGGCCATGGAAAAGATAGAACGAATAGGATTGGAAATGAGTGCGATGCACTCGGCTTAGTCCAAAGCACAGAAGATCCCTGAATTACTGCTCAATCCTACAGCAGGACATGCTTTGGAATACCTGCACCCAGGCCCTTCAACGAACATACCAAGTCATCACTATTATCAGGGGAGAAGACCCTATGACACCCAAGCTCCACCACTTAACCATCATTTCCCAACACCAAGCACTCCTGTTTTTATGGGACCCCCGCCAGCCACACTACAAAGATCATATAGCGAGCCATTATTCCCGGCTCATGATACTCAGTATTATCCCCTAGAACCTACATTCAATGCACCGGAACCTCACAACCCTCGCATGGAGATCCCAACAGAGCATGAAAGGACGGTAAAGGCCATGGAACAAGATGATATGATAAGAAAGGTCAGAACCATTGAGAAAACCCTCAAAAGTATGCATGGGTTGGGCAATCAGGTCAGTGTGGACTACAAAGATCTGTCTCCCTTCCCCGATGTTTAATTGTCGGAGGGATTTAAAATGCCAAAGTTTGATCTATATGAGGGACATGGTGAACCAATGGCACATCTGCGAGGGTTTCGTAGCATGATGAGAGGAGCAGGTGGGAGAGATGAGCTACTGATAGAATATTTTGGTCAGAGTTTAAGCGGGTCAGCGCTTGAATGGTACACTAGGCAAGATCCTAGCAGATGGTACACTTGGGATGATCTGGCCCAAGCATTCGCCGCTCATTTTCAGTATAGTCTTGAGATAGTTCCCGACCGCCTCACAAAACTGAGGACAATCAAAAAACCTGGAGAAACTTTCCGCGAGTTTGGTTTTCGGTGGAGAGAACAAGAGGCCAAGGTAGATCCTCCCATGAGAGAGGGACAGATGGTGGAATATTTCTTACAAACGTTAGACCCAACATACTTTGGTCACTTGGTGACAACGATTGGAAAGACTTTTAACGAGGTGGTGAAAGTAGGGGTCATGATAGAAGAAGGACTGAGGTCCGACAAAATTCTGAGCTACTCAGCGCTCAAAGCCACAACCCAAGCTATTCAAAGTGGTACAGGGGGTGCGTTGGGCAGAAAGAAAAAAGAAGAGGTTGCTACGGTGGAAGCAGGCAATTGGTCCAGGGCCAGAAAATCATCCTATAACCAACCCAGACCCCACACTCCAAATTATCCATATTTCCTACACAACCCCACCACAACACTACTATCCTCCGCAGGAACCACATTTTTTCATGCACCAATCACAAACATACACTCAACCACCGGTTCGCCCATAATGGCTCGCACCGGCTCCGCAAAACGCATATGAACCTCCTCAGAACACCTATCCACTTCCACAGAACACATACCCACCACCCCAGAATGCTTATCCTCCACCAAGGGCCTACAGGAACCCTCCAGGAGTAGGTTTTCGCAAAAATCAAGCTTCTAAAAATGACAGGCTGCAGAGGCAAAGAGCCTTTACTGAATTAGGAGAAACCTATACCGCCTTGTTCCACAAATTAAGGCAGGTAGGTTTGTTGAGTCATGTCGAGCTTAGGATGCAAAATCCCGCGCCCCAGAATATGGACAAATCAAAAAGCTATGAGTACTGTTCAGGAATGTTAGGGCATGATATCGGGATGTGCTGGAGATTCAAGCATGCAGTGCAAGATCTCATTGATGCTAACAAGATTGAGGTCCAAACACCAGAAGTGCCTAACATCAATCAAAACCCTTTGCCGGCACACCACGAGGCTTAAGTGATTGAATTCATGCATGAAGGAGGAGAGTTGAAAAAACCATCACAAACAGTGATGATGATCCGGGCTACTCCAAAAGAAAAGATGAGCGGTAAGGAAGAAGGGGTACATGTGGAGAAAGTAGAAGTTTAACCTATAGTGATATTGGGAAAAAATGCAGCCGTTACTCCAATGAAGTCAGAAGCCACCAAAGTGGTAGTATCGGGAGTATCATGTGCACCCGTATTTGTTGTAAAATGAGTTTGTCGAGAACCGGTAATTGTCAAGCCTGTAGTCCAACTGCCAGTAATTAGCAGCAAGGCTGTACCTTGGAAGTATGAGAAGGCAGTGGTAATGTACAAAGGCAAGCAAGTGGAGGAATAGATATGTGAGTCTCAGTGGTTGACTCGTTCAGGTAGATGCTTTGCTCCCATCGAGTTAAGAAAGCCTAGTTCAGCAGTGACGAAGAAGCCAGTAACGCAAGAAGAAGCCGAGGAGTTTTTGAAGAAAATGAAGGCACAAGATTACTCCATTTTTGAGCAATTAAGAAATATTCCAACTCAAATTTCACTATTGTCTTTGCTGATTCATTCCAATTACCACTGCCAGACACTAATAAAAATCCTGAACGAGGCTCACGTTCCAGACAAAATCTCGACAAATCACTTGGAGAAGATGGTGCAGAAAATCTTCGAAGTAAATTGGGTGACCGTTTCTGATATTAAGTTACCGATAGAGGGTACAGAACACAACAAAGCCTTGTATTTGACCGTGAAATGCGAAGACTCGGTGGTCACCCGAGTATTGGTTAATAATGGGTCAAGTGCCAACATCTGCACTTTGGCTACTTTGAACAAGTTGAAAGTTGATCACGACCGGATTCACAAGAACAACGTCTGTGTCCGAGGGTTCGATGGAGGTGGTACCGACACGGTGGGTGATATCATACTGGAATTAACCATTTGTCCAGTAGAATTTACCATGGAATTCCAAGTGGTTGATGTAACAGTATCATACAATCTTCTACTTGGGCGACCTTGGATCCATACTGCCAAAGCAGTACCTTCTACATTACACCAGATGGTGAAATTTGAATGGGACAGGCAAGAGATAGTAGTGCACAGAGATGTCGGCACAAGCCTTGTGGGAGATGATATTGTGCCATTCATAGAGATAGATGATGACAAAGGACCGTGGGTGTACCAAGTTTTTGACGGGGTTTCAGTGAATAAGATTTCTGAAGGAGAGAACCTCCCACTCCCTAGGATAGCTCCCGCAACCGTCATGACAATTTCAGAGATGCTGGGTAATGGGTTTGTGCCAGGAAAAGGCCTGGGGGCAGAGCTTCAGGGTATTGTTCAGCCTGTATCCTTGCCCGAAAATTTAGGGACCTTTGGATTGGGGTTCAAACCCACTGTGGAAGATATACAACGAGCCAATAAAATGAAGAAGAGAGTTTTGGTTCTTCCCAAGCCAGTTCCACGCCTTTCCAAATCTTTTGTTAGAGCAAGTTCCAAGAAGTCATCGGTCCCGAAAATCCTTGGACCATTGATCGATATGGATGGGAATTTAGAATGGAGCTTTGAAAGAATGTTTGCTGGTGTCCATATGGTATAATCTAGAGAGGGTTCCAGCAAAGCGGACATACAATTTCTGGGGCCTAAGGCCGGTAGAAACAATTGGGCAGCTACTCCTCTTCCCACTGGAAGGGAGTCTTGGTAGTAGGCTTTGGATTTTCTTTCTTATTTCCTGGATTATCCCAGAGTTGTAATCCATTTTGGTTTTGTTTGTATTTCTTCAAGTGTGATACTCTGTTATTCCGCATTTCTTAATAAAAACCAAAGTTTCCTTTCTTTTCTTGTTTTAATTTTTGTTTCTTCTTTTTCTGAACAGTTCTTCTTTTACTGGTCCTAAAGACATGGAATGCACAACGGATCATCGACCTAGTCTAAATAATCAATCCAACTCCAACTTAATTGAACAAGAGGTTGAGTTAAATAATGAATCTGAACACGAAGAGGATGAGGACTTCGAGGAAATAAGCAGGGAATTATGCCAAATCAAAGAGAAACCAAAGCCCAATCTAAATGAAACTGAAGCTCTTAACTTAGGGGGTGCATACGGCATTAAGGAAACCATAATCAACATCCATATTGAGCAAAGTACTAGGGAGGAATTAATCAAAACCCTCATTGAATTCATAGATGTTTTTGTATGGTCATATGATGACATGCCAGGATTTAGCACCGATTTAGTGGTCCACAAATTGCCCACTGACTCGGCATGCCCTCCTATCAAGCAAAAACTGAGGAAGTTTAAGACAGATATGTGTGTAAAGATCAAGGAAGAAGTGACCAAGTAGCTACAAGCAAAAGTTATTTGCGTCACTCTATATCCCGAATGGTTGGCCAATATTGTACCAGTGCCAAAGAAGGATGGGAAGATCAGGGTATGTGTTGACTATTGCAATCTCAACAAGGCAAGCCCTAAGGATAATTTTCCGTTGCCCAACATCCATATCCTGATTGATAAGTACGCCAGGTGCGAGATCGGATCCTTTGTGGATTGCTATGCAGGTTATCATCAGATCTTAATGGATGAAGAAGATGCAGAAAAGACAGCTTTCATTACGCCATGGGGAACTTATTGCTACCGAGTAATGCCATTCGGCTTGAAGAACGCTAGGGCAACGTACATGAGAGCAATGACCACTGTATTTCATGACATGATACACAAAGAGATTAAAGTGTATGTGGACGATGTGATCATAAAATATAGGCGGCAAGAAGACCATATAGCAGACCTAAGGAAGTTCTTCCAAAGAGTTTGAAGGTATGATATTAAGCTCAACCCGGTCAAATGTGCCTTTGGGGTTCCATCAGGAAAGCTACTAGGATTCACCGTCAGCCGACGAGGCATTGAGTTGGACCCATTGAAGATCAAGTCCATCCAGGATTTTCCACCGCCAAAGAATAAAACAAAGGTGATGAGTTTGTTGGGAAGATTGAATTATATCAGCAGGTTCATTACTCAACTCACGGCAACCTGTGAGCCCATATTTTGGCTGTTGAAGAAAGACACTGCGGTAGAATGGACGACGGAATGTCAGGAAGCATTTGATCAAATCAAAGGGTATCTATCAAATCCACCCGTATTGGTTCCACCTGAACCAGAAAGAACACTGATTCTCTATCTGACGGTACTGGAGAATTCTTTTGGCTACGTGCTGGGCAACACGACAGTACATGGAGGAAGGAGCAAGCCATCTACTATCTCAGCAAGAAGGTTATAGTATATGAGGTTAAGTACACTCAACTGGAGAAGACATGTTGCGCCCTAACTTGGGTAGCACAAAAGTTAAAACATTATCTGTCATCATATACTACATATCTCATTTCACGTTTGGACCCATTGAAATATATCTTCCAAAAGCCTATGCCCACAGGGAGGTTAGCAAAATGACAGATATTACTCATAGAATTTGACATCGTTTATGTGATGAGGATGGCCATGAAGGCCCAAGCGTTGGCTGATCACTTAGCTGAGAACCCTGTTGATGAAGAGTACGAGCCACTGATGACATATTTCCCTGATGAAGAAGTGATGCATATAGACGAGGTGGAATTGACTGAGGAACCGGGATGGAAGCTTTTCCTTGATGGAGCCGCAAACTCGAAATGAGTTGGAATAGGAGCGGTGCTCATTTCAGAAATAGGACATCATTATCGTGTTACTGCATAACTGTGATTCTATTGCACCAATAACATGGCTGAATTTGAGGCCTGCATTTTAGGATTACTGTTAGCTGCAGACATTGATGTCTAGGACGTTTTGGTCTTGGGGGATTCGGACCTCCTGGTACATAAAATTCAAGGTGAATGGGAGACACGAGATTTGAAGCATATACCATATCGACATTGCTTGCACGATCTGAGCAAGCGATTTCGATCGGTGGAGTTCAGACACATTCCGAGAGTTCACAATGAGGTTGCTGATGCATTAGCCACCTTAACATCAATGTTGCACCACCCAGTTAAAGTTAATGTTGACCCATTACATAACCAGGTTCATGAGAAGCATGCTTACTGTATCATGATAGAGGAAGAGATGGATGGCGAGCAGTGGTTTTATGATATCAAAGAATACCTTCGAATGGGGATATACCCGCAACAAGCGACCGGAAACCAAAAGAGAACCCTTCGGCGATTGGCAAATGGATTTTTCCTCTGTGGAGGAGTGATGTACAAAAGAACCCCAGATTTGGGATTATTGAGATGCATAGACGCAAATCAAGTCGTGACAATAATGACAAAGGTCCATGCCGGGGTTTGTGGGCCGCGTATGAGCGGATATGTATTGGCAAAGAAGACCCTACGGGCTGGATATTACTGGCTCACTATGGAGCGTGATTGTATAAGTATTTTGCAGAAATGCCATCAGTGTCAGGTACACAGAGATTTGATTCATTCTCCGCCAACGGAATTGCATACAATGTCAGCACCATGGCCATTTGTTGCGTGGGGCATGGATGTCATTGGACCGATTGATCCGGTAGCTTCCAACAGTCATAGGTTTATTCTGGTAAGCATTGATTATTTCACCAAATGGGTGGAGGCAAAGACCTTCAAGTCAGTGACCAAGAAGGCGGTGGTGGACTTTGTCCATTCCCATATTATATATAGATTTGGGATCCCAAGGTGATCATCACGGACAACGGCTCTAATATTAATAGTGGTTTGATGAAAGAAGTATGCCAACAGTTCAAGATTACACACCGTAATTCCACCCCATATCATCCCAAAGCGAATGGCGCGGTTGAGGCGGCGAACAAGAATATAAAAATGTTATTGAGAAAGATGGTAGAGGGGTCTAGGCAATGTCATGAAAAGCTGCCATTTGCATAGTTAGGTTATCGCACTACTGTCCGAACTTCAGTAGGTGCCACTCCTTACTTGTTGATATACGGAAGTGAAGCAGTAATACCAGCAGAGGTTGAAATTCCATCTCTCCGAATTGTCGCTGAGGCCGAGATTGATGATGATGAATGGGTCAAAGCACGACTAGAACATTTGAGCTTAATCGATAAAAAGAGATTGGCAGCAGTATGTCACGGACAATTGTATCAAAAGAGAATGGTGAGAGCATACAATAAGAAGGTGCGCCCCAGAAAATTTGAAGTAGGGCAGCAAGTATTGAAACTGATCCTCCCGCATCAAGTTGAAGCAAAAGGCAAGTTCGCCTCAAATTGGCAAGGACCTTATATTGTGACCAGGGTTCCAACGGCGCTTTATGTCTGATAGATATTGAAGGAAGAACCACCGACATGGCTATCAATTCTGGTGCAGTCAAAAGATATTATGTGTGATTTCCTTAATCATCTGGTGTTTATTGAATAATGAAATAACGGAGGTCACTGACTTGAAGGTCCACCAACGTTATTTCATTATTCAATAAACACCAAATTAGGGAAACACACTAATCATCGACTGAAAAGATCATGAGCTGAAAGAATTCCCCGCAGAGAGAATCTCGTCGGCAGCACTCTAATCCCCAACTGAAAAATAATATGAGAGAGTCTTATCGGTGAAAACATTCATAGGCATCATAAGGCGACGTAAGCTAAGATGAATTTAAATGAGAGAGTCTTATTGGTGAAAACCATCATAGGCACCGTAAGGCACGTAAGCTAAGATGAATTAAAATGAGAGAGTCTTAGGGTGAAAAACTTCACAGGCACCTTAAGGCAACGGGAGCTGAGAGAATGAGAGATTCTCAATAGTGAAAACCCTCGAAGGGCGCTATGAGTCGATAGGACAAGTTTGGCGGAAAGGATCCATATTGGCAAAGAGTTACGCATCTATTTACCCCAAGCAAATGAGGCCATCGAAAAGTTTGACTGATGCAAATAGACTGGGTCGATTAATTCGGAATGCACGACATGATCATTGGGAACAGTCGTACCATATAGATAAGTTCTTTTCTTTTCTTTTCCCAGCATATTGTTCAGAAATATTTTTCTCTTTTTCTATCTTTTCATCTCTTTGTCTAAAAGACTTCTCTAGAAATTTGTTTTCTTTATATTTAAAAGAAATATTATTCAGAGTCTACTACCAGTCGCCGAGATGGTACAAAGGGAAATATGGAGAAAAGCTGGAAAGTAATGGTTGAGGAACTTATAGATCAAGTTCCCAGAAGACCCCCAACAGAACTCCGATGGATCACTGAATAAGTTCTAAGATGGTCAGACCACATAGAAAAGGGAAGGAGAAAGGGAAAATCCATCCACAGTGAAATGATCCCAGTATTCGCATCTAATAACATCTTATCCCCCGCAGTATTGAAGGAAAGAGTAACTCGTGAAGAGAGTGATTTGGAGTTGAAACGACTCCCCAGAGTGTTTTGAAACAAGAGAGAGGGAAACGGATGAATGGAAAGTCCATCCCCAGCAAAAAAATCATACCCAACAAGTTGGGAGGCATATAGCAAGAAAGAGAAAAGAAAAAGAAAAATAAACAATCCCGAGCAAGAGTGTCAATATTACTCACCATATTTTAAAACTCACAAGATTTTCTTTGATCTTACAGGAAAATAAAGGTTGTTATGGCAGGAATATATGCCACAATGAAAGTCACCGAAACTGGGGCAGAAACTTTTCTGCCAGTGTCAAAAATTTTCTCGGTTGAACAAAGAGACAAGGGATTACATTTCATGTCTTACAAATTAGGCGCCCACCCGTATAACGAGGGAATACATTTTCATGTCTTAGAAATTAGGCGCCCACCTGTATAACAAGGGAATACAATTTCATGTCATTAGAAATTAGGCGCCCACCTGTATAACGAGGGAATACATTTGCATGTCTTAGCAATTAGGCGCCTACCTGTATAACAAGGGAATACATTTTCATGTCTTAGAAATTAGGCACCCACCTGCATAACGAGGGAATACATTTTATGTTTTAGAAATTAGGCACCCACCTGTATAACAAGGGAATACATTTTCATTTCACTAGATACGAGGGAATACATTTTCATGTCTTAGAAATTAGGCGCCCACCTGTATAACAAGGGAATACATTTGCATATCTTAGCAATTAGGCGCCCACCTGTATAACAAGGGAATACATTTCATGTCTTAGAAGTTGGGCACCCACATGTATAACAAGGGAATATATTTTTATGTCTTTATGATAATAGGCGTCCACCTGTATAACAAGAGGAATATTTTTCAGTCTTTACGTCACAGGTCTAGGAACTAGTGACCCACCATGAAGGCAGAAGGACACATCAGAAGATCCCCCGCGCAAATCCAAAATCAAAAATGAGAAAGTAGGCAACAGTGACCGAAAAAGCTCTTCACGTTACAGGTTTTGAAACCAGTAACCCACCCTAAGGCGGAAGGTTATAACAAAAATGCTCAGCGCAAATCCAAGCACATGAGTCAGAAGAAAGATGAGACACATCCGGAGAGGAACTGCTTTCGAACTTTGTCTACCCCTTCAACATAACAGAATTGATGGAGAAAGCTTTATCCCCAGCAGATTGAGCAAAACGAGCAAAATTGATATTCAAAGAACCGAAGGCCAGTGCCACCTCCAAGTTCTCGAAAGAAAAGCACTGGAAGAAACACAAGGCGACAAGAAGGCAAGGCGACACGAATAAGTTGAAGATAGATGAGATATTACGATACATAGGCTAGCTTAGCTTCTTGTTTTTTCCTTTCAGCACGATGTAATAATGAGATCACTAAAGCAGTGGTAACAATATGCAGTATCAGTAACAGCGAAACTATAATCCCTAGGAATTCCCAGCTATAAAAACATCCCGAACTACATTCACCTGATTCATGTTTAGCCTAGGATATGTAGGATCGGTCAAAATCTTTTTAAAAAAATGCTTCACATGGAGTGCTCAAGCGGGCAAAAAATCGCTCGTATTCGCTCACTTATCTTTGCACGAAAACTCTTCATGTTTTCGCGCAAAGAGGAGCAACTGTGAGCACGTGAGTTTTGCCTCATACGAACTACTCCCAAAGAAATCAAAATTAAAGTTGTCTTATTTTACTGTGTACATATTTGTGAGTTTCTCATGATATTTTATGATTGTTTACGTCTGTGTATGCGTGTTTTTTTTGTTTAAATTAATAGAAAAATACAAAAAATATATATTCCATTTTTAGGATTTAGCTTTACAATTAGAAATAACTAATTTCTCATGATATTTTGTGATTGTTTACGTCTGTGTATGCGTGTTTTTTTTGTTTAAATTAATAGAAAAATACAAAAAATATATATTCCATTTTTAGAATTTAGCTTTACAATTAGAAATAATTAAAGAGGTTTTACTAAAATGGAAAAAATACACAATATGTATCCTGCATATTTCTTTTAGCATTTAATATCCAAGTTGTGTGGTTTTATTTCTATCAGTGTTTAATTTTTGTGTCATAATCATTATTAGGGGTTAATTAGAATTCGTAAAGTAATTTCATGATTTAATCTAGGATTTCGGGTCTTTAATTAGTAATTAAAATGAAAAAAGAAACAAAAATAAAGAAGAAATTCGGACCAAGCGACATTTTCCATCAGCCCAAGCCATTTCTCATCACAGGCCCAATCCAATTACCCCTGTACACAGTCCAGACCCAATCCATCGCAGAGATCAACCAAACAACGTCGATTGGGTTCTCAAATCACAGCCATCCATTTTATCACATCCAACGGCCTCAAACTGATCATTTTTCCTAACCCATTCACCCTTGAGACCGACCCAGTCTCATTTAATTGAGATGACATTGTTTGTTACTTGGCAAGAAATCCAGGCCGTCAAACCTACTTGATCCAACGGCCAGGATCCCGTCTCATTGCCCTGTATATAATTCTGAAATCACATCCCAGCCTTCCCCCCAAGCTCGATCCATCTTCATCGTCTCTTTCAGATATAAACAAAACCCTCCGCCTCACGCCGCCACCTTCCGCCTGCCTGAATTTGCCTACGAAGGCGGATGGTGGCCAAATGCCTCTAAATTCACACCACAGAAATGCCTCACCTTCCTCTCTCTGAATCCACCCTTTATTTTGCTCAAATCATTCCCCATCTCATCGAATATCAGATCGAAGGTCAGCTAGAAACACTAACCCATCCAATAACTACCAAACTCACACCCCTCGACCCCTATGATTCCCTCCTCCTTAATCTTAGTCAACTTCCCTCAAACGCCACTTGAGAATCTCGAATCAAGGTTTCGAGTACTGGTCAGAAGCTAGCCCAAATACAGAGGTCAAAATAGACCTTAGTTGAGTTCTCTCGTTCGAGAACACTTAACTAGGGTCCATATTGGCCCTAAGTCCAATCTCGAATCGAAGGTTTCCAATCCAGTCCTCATCAAAATCACCATGTTTCTATATCATTCCTTTCGCTATTTTTTTTCATTTTTTGATAGATTTACCTTCTACTCCTCTTTTTTTGGTGAGACTTGAATCCTTTTACTTTAGTTGTTTACTCTGTTTGGAATTATTCAGTATCAATAATGCCTTTTGTTATTATTTGGTTGAAATGGTTTCTTTTTTGTGGATTGTTTGGTTCCCTGCTCGTCCATTCTTGTCTAAGTTTAATTGTAATTGATTCCCAATGAGGTTAGTTATCTCCCTGTATCTGTGCCAATCGTGATCCTGGTAGTTCAATAGGATTCTTGTATTGTGTCGTTGGTTTTACTTTTGGTGCTATTTGGTCCGACCTGAGCATTAACTCAAACTCTAAATTGATTTTAGTTAAGTTTGAATTGGTTATAGATATATTTGTAGGATTTGAAGGGAATTAGGAATTTGAAGAAAAGGGTTTGAAAATGGTCCAGGGGTGATCTGTCAAGGAATATTAGTTGGACCACTAAGTTTAATACATTGTTGAAAACACTGTCAGATAAATAGAGATCACATGGGTACCATATTACAAGGGGAAGGCATGCATGGATTAAAAAAATATAGGCTGCTCATACCAATTGAATCAACAAATGGGAAAAAGGGACTGTTTGGGGTGTCCTGGCACCTTTAAGTCTGAAACATCAGAAATAACATGGGGTGTTTAATAAAGAATTGAAGAGATGACACCATTTTTAATACCTTTAGGGCTGGGCAGAGAATGTGATGGCAGAAATCAATTTTTTAATGTTGTTGAGTGCTCTTAAGAGCTGGAAAATCAGAACAGACATGAGGGTGATTAAAAAGGTTATTTGGGCATGTGCAAGGCAACAATAGGAGAAAATTTGAATAATTTTGATGGTTAAAGGGTCTGTTGTTGTCTATAAAAAAGAGGGAAAGAGTACTGATAAAAAAAGAGGGAACACACAGAGAGCTAGAGATTTTAAGAATTCTGAGAGCTTTTAGATTTCAAGATATTGAAGTTACATTTTCAAGTTCATTATTTGTTTACTAGAGTAAGTTGTGTTTGCTGGTTGGTTTTCAAGTAGATTTTGAGGGCTTTAAACAGAGATTTCAGTTGAGAACCTTGAGAGCATTAAGTAGGAAGAGAGGAAACACACTGAAATATACACTAATATTGACACATGTATATACACACAGGAAGACCATTCTACTGTGGGATTGAAGTTTTCAGTGATTGAGAATTATTTGAAAACCTCTGAAACAATTTTAATGTGACGAACCGACCCGTCGTCACGAGAATTACCACCTCGTTATGTTGTAATTACATGGTTTATGATTTTATATCAGTGTTAGAGTCTATCGGGTGAGTTAGGAGTGATTTGGATTGAAAATGAGGCATATAGCCTTTTTGAAGGAAACTTTAATAAGGAAAGTCAACCCGGAGTTGACTATTTGGTTAGAGGGCTCAGAATTGAATTCTGATGATTCGGTTAGTTCCGGGAGGTGATTTGTGACTTAGGGGAGCAATCGGAATTGAATTTGGAGGTCCGGTGTAGAAATAGGCTTGAATTGGCTAAGGTTGAATTTTGGCGAAATCCGAACGGTAGGTGAGATTTTGATCCGGGGGTCGGAATAGAATTCCGACAGTTGCAGTAGCTCCGTTAGGTGATTTTGGATGTTCCTGCAAAATTTCAGGTCATTCGGACGTCGTTTGGTCGGGTTTTTGATGGAATGTGTAATTCGGAAGTTTTGAAGAAACTTAGGCTTGAATCCGTGTGTAATTGGTGATTTTGATGTTTAGGATGGTGTTTTTATGCTTGGAACAAATTCGTATCGTGTTTTGGGGTATGTTGGTGGTTTTCGTTGGGGTCCCGGAGGCCTCGGGGTGAATCTGGACCATTATCCGGCACTTTGAAACAAGAAATGGTCTGCTATAAATTGCAGATCACTGGGCAGTGATTTAGCCTTCGCGTTCGCGAGGGCAATGCCCGCATTCGTGTAGGCCAGGTTCAGCATGCATCGCGTTCGCGAGGAAGGTATCGCGTTCGCGTATTGGAAAGGCTATGAAGCATCGCGAACGCGTGGGTGAAGGTCGCGTTCGCGTAGAGGGAAGTCATTAGGCATCGCGTTCGCGTGTATCGTGGCCGCGTTCGCATAGAAGGATCTCCGGATGGCTGAAGAAAATGTGCATCGCGAACGCGTATGGCATGTCGCGTTCGCGAAGGTTATTTTGGGCAGAGCGTTGCGGACGCGTGAGAGGCGTCGCGAACGCGATGAAGAGATTTGGCTGGCAGTGAGTTTAATTACAAAACAGAACCAGTCGCGGGTTTAATACCCAAAAAACCTCCATTTTTGAGTTCCAAGAGAAGAAATTGACGGGAGATTGCTGGGAAATCATCGGAGTTTCGTTGGAGGTAAGTTTTGTAGCTTAATTACATCATTTTAGCATGAAATCCTTGATTAAATTCTGTAAATGGAAGATTAAAGGTGGGTTTGAGCCCCAGGCCTAAATTGAAGAAAAACACTGATTTGAATGGGCAAATGGAGTCCGATTTTTGTAAATTTCTTATACCTAGACTCGTATCGAGATGAGGATTCCGAATATGTGACTTTTGTAATTTTTTGAGAAGTGTACCGAAAGTCGGGTTTTGACAACTTTGGGAATTTTGATGTAAATTGAGTTGTATTGATTGGGTATCATCCCATTGGCCTAATTTGTTGTGTTTCTACTGTATTTGATCAGGATTCTACACGTGCGGAGCTTGATTCTCGTGGCAAGGGCATTGCGGAGTAGTCATCGCGCTGTATTGAGGTGAGTAATAGATGTGGGTGATGACCAGCGGGTTCGAAACCCCGGTACACCACTTTATGACGCTGTATAGCAACGAGACACGTACTCTCTTGTGAGTGCGGGGTCGATTGTGATTGGGGACTATGGCTTAGTCCGACTTGTTGGTACTGTGTTATGATATTAGGCTATTCTTGAGCCGTCGAACCTCCTTCTCGGATGGTTGCATACTATATTGTGATATTGGCTACTCTTGAGCCGTTGAACCCCCTTCTTGGGCGGTTGAGTATACTTGTGGACCGTGAGCCACTTATTGGATCCCGCGAGGATCATTATCATTGTCTTATCATATTGACATGTTAGTTACTACCAGTCTGTAGCTATCTCTGTTATCATGCTATTTCCAATCTATGGAACTTGATATTTCTATTTTCAACTGAAAAATGATAAAAAAGTTTTCAAAAACTACTTTAAGCTTGTGAGGCTGTATTTGCATATTAGCTGACTGGTAGTGGATCG